>JAOEHY010046836.1:0-55206 GCA_025447955.1 Psilopsiagon aurifrons
CCCCCCCCCCCCCCCCGCAACATTGGGGAGCTGAAGGGCAAGAGATCTTAGGATATCAAAATGAACAGCTTAACTTCTTGTAACATGGGGCTTTTCACTCACAAAGCTGTTAATCTAGTGCTTTCTAACCAAAGAGGGGAAATGGGTCTCAGGATAATTCTAGCTGTGTTGCTGTGACACACAAGCACAATCTCTTTTGGGATGGAGCATTGGGCTACTTGTACTGTGGTTGCTGCCCAGACGAGCCACAAATGAAGTAAGTACAGGACCTGCTTTTGTACTTCCGATGTGATTTCTACTCACTACTGCTCAAGGAAGAATTCTAAGTTCCAGGAGCTAATGTTTCATATTTGAGAAACATCTTAACCAAGAATGGAAGGATCCCATCTTTTTTCTCTTTTTCTTTCCTTTTTCTTTTTTCTCTTTTTCTTTTCTTTTTTTCTTTTCACTTTTTTCTTTTGTATTTCCTATTTTCTATTTTTTCTTTTGTTTTTCATTTTCCTTTTTTCTTTGTCATTTTCTCATTTTTTATTTTTCTTTTTTTCCTTTTTTGTTTTTCTTTTCAATTTTTTCCTTGATGATGCCATGGCCAGAAGCTGATCCCAGCTGCACAGAGAGAATCATAGGTTTTATATTTCCTTCCAACTGCCTTGATGAAAGAAAAAGTCTACATGAACAGTGAGATCAGTTAACCATTACGAGAAAAAACTGATTGCAGCAAATTTTCCGTGACATGGAGCAAGAAAAGAGACCAACTACCTTGTGCAGCTTTAGATGAAGAAACTATTTCCTTAATGCAGAAAGTCACTGTTCTGTATTATAATGAGAGTGATATTAGCTTGTCATCATAGCCTTCATCTGTTCTTGCTGTATATGAGACTCATTTAGAAATGAGTTAAAGGACAATGTATCTTCTGTGTTGGGACACAGGGAGTGTTATATGCACCCTGTATTCAGTCCCCAGCACCATTAAAACAACAAAAAAATGCTTGTAAATACTTCATTTTCTGATGGTGAAGACAGGAGTTCTTATGGCACAGAAAGGAGAAGAACAATTTATTTATCTCTATTTAGCAACAGAGATGAATATGCCCAAGCAATGCTGCATGCATTTGCTGTGCTGTATCAGACCACATCTCTGTTAGTCATTAAAATCAACAATCTGGTTTTGGAGTGGTATTTGCCAGCACATTTTGTCATCTCCATTTATCCAGCATGTACAGAGAAGCCACAGTGGTGTTGAACCCTGTCCACCCCTTTTGCAAGCAAAAAAAATCCCCTTTGAGTAATTAATTAAGCAATCGATAATATAGACTAGAAGACCAGATTTTAAAGGGTTTCAGGTAGTGCAGTGGAATGCCAGGAGGATTTGAAGAAGACCTCATGTGCTGAAAATTAACAACCACAGGAATGTTAGACTTCGGGGAAAAACACCCTCCAATCTTTCATGTATAGGCATATAAATATATGTATAAATCTAAATCAAAGTCACAGATGACTGATTGCTCAGGAATTGGCTGCTGACATGTGCCTGGGTCCCATCTCAGAAGACAAAAGAAATGAAGCATCCTGCAGTAAAATGCAATAGCCTGCTCAGTCCATATCAACTGCTTGGTTGACAGCAAACAAAATATCTCAGGTGCTGAAAATGGGTTTGTGTCTGTAATTGTGCTTTGACCAAATCTCTGCATCTTTCTCACCTAAGGCAATGTCTTCAGTTCATCTTGCCCGTTGTAAAAACAGTGATTTCTGAGAGGGGACAAATGAGGGAATTGTACTGGAAGTGTACAAAATAATGAGCATTACAGAAAAGGTAAATTAGCTCTTCCCTGAAGTGGTTTCTCACTCTCCCAGGACAAAGCAATACGCAATTAAACAGAAACCAAATCATTCAGAACTGAGAGAAGGAAATGTCTTTATTTCTGCTATTAAAAGGAAAAAGCCCTGTTTTTTAGGAAATAAAAGGCATGTTTCTAAGATCTTCAGAGCCAGGAAAAAGCTGTTATTTGATTAAAAAGCAGAAAACGAAAAGGTCTGGAAGACCTGCAATGTATTAG
Source organism: Psilopsiagon aurifrons (assembly GCA_025447955.1). Taxonomy (NCBI): domain Eukaryota; kingdom Metazoa; phylum Chordata; class Aves; order Psittaciformes; family Psittacidae; genus Psilopsiagon; species Psilopsiagon aurifrons. The sequence goes on from JAOEHY010046836.1 coordinate 2,058, forward strand.
TCCAAGTTCAGCCATTGAAGGAGCTATAAAAGACTAGTTGCTGCTTACATTCAGCCTATCTTTGGCTCCAACATTTTACTGCTGGGAAATTTTGACTATTGAAGCAAAGGAAGGAAATGTTCCTATAGATGAAGTTAATGTACTGTGCCGCTTACATAGTGGCTATTAATGGAAGCTCTTAGCTTTAACACTTAATGCAGATTCAGATGAGCTTCCCTGTCTTAGCACTGTGGTTATTTGTTCCAGGTCTGACTGGGCTGGGAGTGTGTCGCTTGTTTCTAAGAGGCTGGAAATGCTAGAGATAGAAACTACTGACCTATTCCATCTCAGACTATATGAACTGCACCTGGAAGTTAATCTTTCTCTTCAACCTCCTAGTCAAGGTTGAGAGGAAGAAAAAATCCTTTTGAAAGGCACATTACTTCTACAGATGTCATCCATTAATATTCTTGTGTCACAACAGAATTCAGTTTTACACTGGAAGTTCGGATCATATGAAGGAACTCTATTTTTCCAAAGGGAACAACCCACAGCTCTGACTGTTCCCTAAATCTAAAACTTAGATTAGGTTTGAATAAAAGGAGAATATATGGCACATCTTGATCACAAGGAATTTCAGGCCTGACACTTGACCTGTTTCCATTTTGCATATATCTGCCATAGAGGACCTAGTTTGTCCCAAAGGAGATGCTGGATTGCTGGTGCTGCAGGGCAGGAAGAGTATCTCCTCAGTATGGCATACCATGTTCAGCTTAATCTCATGTCCTTCTCCAGGCAAAAGCCAGCAGCTGACTTTCAAGCAAAGAAAACAGTTTACATCCTCTGGTGTCCTGTGCTGCACAGTGCATCATGAGCCATAGCTTTAATCTTGCATTTTGCTGTTGTACTGATGAGTGTTATCAGCTGATTTTGAATAGTAGGATGCAGAGACAAACTGCAAGATGCTGACACAACTGTGGAGTTTTAGGACAGAGGTTTGCTGTGCTGTACACAGAAGTGAGAGGAAAAGAGGCCAACTCACAATGTGAGTGACTTGATCTCAAACTGCGAGTTATGACTCTTGATGGCGCGTTTAGTGCTATTACTGTGCTTTTTTTCCCCCTATTTCTGTTTCTTAACAAGAAATTCCATGTATAAAAATGGGGCTGCTCAGACATGCAGTCACCCTGCTCCTGCCAGATTTCTTTGGGAATCTTGTCCCTATTTTTGCCTTAAAAATGTGGGTTGAAGTGATTTCCCCAAAAGGCAAGAGAAACATGAAGCAGAGATGGAGAAAGAAGGCAGCCTCCTGCCATTGTAGACTCATGTTGCCATTGTGGAATATATGCAGTATGAGCGATCCCAGCTTGTATTTCTGTATTAGTCTGTCTCTCCCCACAATGCTTGGGCTCTGACTATTGCAGTATGGAAGCTGTATTTCAGAATCAATCTGATCTCAGCTCACTGAATTTTTATTACTGTAAACAAGAGGAATATTTGGACTGATGTGTTAAATTAATTGGCATTTTGGTGCAAGAGCCTGTGGGGTGATGTGAGACAAAACTGTTAGGTGGTAGTGTAAAACCCAGCATCACTGAGATGGGACTCAGCTGAATATGGATGTGGTGAAAAAGAATGGATTAGATAGAGCAGCAATCATTATAATCTGAATTATTTAGCTAGTCAGATTTAATGGAATTTACTTCATCTTTTTCAGCATTGCACTAAGCAGTTTAATCTAGGCATAGCCTACATTTGTGCTGAGCTTTGCTTATTTGAGCCAACCCAGCAAATCAGTGCAAGTTACAACACTTTGCTGGTTCTGCTTCTATGGTTTAGCTTTAGGTAGCCTTGCAAGGATCAGGTATTTGGATTTGATGATCCTCATGGGTCCCTCCCAACTCAAAATCTTTTATGATCCTAAGGTTGTTCTAAACAGACTACTCTTCAGGACAGATCCAGACACACTGGGAACAATACCTCCTGTTCTTTGGTCTTATTTTCATGATTACACGCTATTTTGACTGCAGTTGTGCTTAATACCAAGCAAAAATGGGGCTATTCAGCTTGGCATTTTACATGGACACACTAAGGCAAATTGGTCCCTCAGAGTGTTTATAATCTGATGCACTATTACGCACCACTTTTCCTAGGGCAAAAGAAGAAAGGGAGAGAAGGAACCATATTCTGCTGATCCAGTACATCAAATGGTTGCAAGAAGTAACTGCTGATGATGATGTGTCAGGAAGGGGGTGAACATCACCTTAGGGCTGTTTCTAGAGAAGATCACAATTGAAAATGAAGGGAAGGCATATCTAAGGAGAGTACCACATGAGTGAAAAGGGTGAGTGAGCAACTAGCTACAGCAGGTAAAGAATCAGCACCTGTACTGTGTGTACATGCCCAATAGGAGGAGAAGGAGGGCAGGAGGTGCTGCAGGCCCGGAGCAGGGATTCCATCAGCCCTGCAGAGATCCCACAGGGGCAGAGACCCCCTCTGCAGCCCAGGGAGGGCCCCCACACCACAGCAAGCGGGGTGTTTCTTATGTCCCTTACCCAAGGTGAATCCACCATAGCGCCCAAGTAGAAGAAGCCCCAAGCTTGGTTTGACTTCAGCATTGTCCCATGTTGAAGCAGGAGGTTGGGCTGCAGAGCTCCTGAAGTCGGGACCAGGCTGTGACTCTGTGTTTGATGCAGCGTTACATGAAGGAAATCAAGACTTGTCCCATAGATGTAACAGCAGCGACACAATGGCCACTTAAGTGTAGTTTCTCGATATCAACCACACTTCTCCAGAGAAAATAGATCTGTCACTGTAAATGGACACAGTGCGAAATTTGACCTAATGTCCATTAATTAGGAGGAAGCTTAACTGAAGCCTAATCACTTAAAATAAATGCCATGAAAAGCATGGCATCTCTTGGACATTCCTGTAGCATCCTGGACTTCCCTCAACAAGATCATGCATTCATCCCCCTATTCCATGGGGTAAAACATCATACATGCAGCTCCACTGCCTCCCAGGGACAGCTGTGTGCAGGCTCTGGTGGGTAGACATTAATCATTTGGGATGGGGAAGTGACGGATGGCTGAGTGAGCAGGGCACAGTGCACTTTCATTCTCAAAGAAGGCTGTGATAAGCAGGAGCCACGGTTGTAAGGACATAATTATTAGTGTAGCTGTCTGATTACCAGAGCAACAGCAATAGAAAACACAATCTGGTTGCAACTGCTACCCAAACACCTCCTCTCCTCTGGAACACCTCAGGGAAAGGTTAAGTCATGCAGTAAATGGATGGCTCTGTGGCGGTTGCAGCCTTGTGAGTTGCCTGTGAAGCAGTGTTACGTGCTAAGTAAGACAGAAGGTTGTTCCCTCTGCTTCTAGAGGAAGAAGTGAGCCTGTACATATACACCATTGAAAATCAGGCTCTCTTTGCCATCCCAGCTCCATGGAAGTGCATAAGGAAATGTAAACTCTTTGACCACTGACTTGGGAAAGGGCTGCGGAAATGAGGGGCAAAGAAATAATTGCACTCATCAGTGTTGCTGCTTCCTGCCTGGGAAGCTGCTGGAGGCTCAGTGGTGGGTCTGAGCTATCTCCTCAAGACGGGGGATTTCTCTGTCTGTCATTATTTATGCTAGTGCAGACAGCAATGCACCACCTCAGAGAGACAGGTTGTTAACAGGTAGGTGTCTGGGTAATAAAAGCAGCATTCACAATACCAATATTTTCCCTTAGTGGGGATCTCAATACAGTGGTAAAGAAAGGGTGTGAGAAGGCCAGAATCCAAGGCCAGGTTTAATAGGACTTTGAGCAACCTGGTCTACTGGAAGGTGTCCCTGCCCATGGCAGGGGGTTGGAACTGGATGAGCTTTAAGGTCTCTTCTGATGCAAACCATTCTATGATTCTATGGAAAGAAATGAACTTCAATCTAGACACCTTCTAAGATGAACTTAGGTCTCTGCTTTGTCATATAACTTAAAGAGAGACAGATGCTTTACAGACCTCAGCAGGCAGCAGGGAGAATTGTTGCTGTGCACACTGCACACACCCTTTGCCTTCTCCAGATAGCTTACATAGATGTTGTGACTGTTTATCTCCACCAGCTTTATCAAAACCCATGCTCTGGTGCCCCTTACTAAAAGGCAGTCTGAATAAAATCACAGTCACATCAGCTGGGAGGCAAGTGCTGCTGCCTCTGCAAAGAACAGAGGACTCAACTTTCCGGTTCAGTGGTGCTTGACTCAATTGATTCACAGGAAAAATGGCCACAGAGGAGAAGAATGATGCTGGTGTATTTGTGAAGACTTCTACACACCCCTAGCATATGTAAAAAAATCACCTTTCTCAAAACTTAGTTTGGAGGCTGTCTGACTTACAAAGCCTAGAATCTCTTCCAGCAGCTGTTTTCATGGCTCTGCTTGTCTCCAGCACATGTTGCCTTCCATTCTGCTTTAGTCTGTTCCTCATCTGCATCATCCATGGCTGAAGAACAAGGGTATTTCTCATCTACTTAACTGCTAGACAGGAAGCTGCATGAACTCGTGCACCATCTTTAAGAATGCTTTGAGGGAATACTCTGTGGCACTGATTTAGAGGTCCAGAAGAAAGAAAAGAAACATTTGCATTCAATTTTCAATAAGCAGATGGTACACAGCTTGTTTTATACCACAGTAAATCTCGAAGTCCCTACTGAAAAATAAGCAAAGCAAGCATATTCACTTTTATTTCAAACTTTCCCTGTTTCCATGGCAATATCACAGTGAGGTACCACGAGTAAGTAGATGCTGGGATATGAGGTATTAAATAGCTCTTTTTCTGTGCATCATGAAAGGCAATGCTGACATCCACTTGTAAAGTAAAGAAAGTTGGGAAATGACGCATGGACATTGAAGAATTATTGCACTGAGGATGAGAAAAAGTCCAACACTGAATCCAGAGAAGAGAAATCTTGATTTGCCTCTTTTTTTTAAGCTCAGTGCAGCTTAATTGATTTTCAGTACAACTGTACCAGCACTAAAATGATGGGACCATTTTGGGGTTGGAACTAGATAATCTTAAGGTCCTTTCCAACCCAAACCATTCTATGACTCTATGATTCCCACATTATATGGTTATGGAGAAGATGGAGGCAGGCTCCAGTTGGAGCTGTACAGCAAATGGATGAGCAGCAATAAACAACCTGTAGCAAGTGAAATTCCCATTAGGTACCAGGTAAAAATGAATAACAATGAGAACGTCCAAACCCTGGAACAAGTTGACCCAGTACTAACCTTCAAATAATCAAAGCCTCTTTGGAAAAGCTCTAGACCATCTTGATCTATCTTTGAATCTGGCTCTTCTTTATTCAGAGGTTAGATGGTCAAGTTCTGCTTCCAACATAAATTATTACTGCTTTTAAAGGCATTTGTAGCTCTTTCCTTGCTGTAAAGTCTTACTGAGCCCTTACAAATCCACCTTTACTTGTAGCCCAGCTTCCATAATAACTCTGAACTGACTAACAAAATGAAAAGTAGCTGAGTTTATGAGTTCTGAAAGTCAAGGACTATCCTGCTATGGGGCCCAAGAAATCTGGTGTATTTCTATCCCTTTGTTCTTGTTCCTACTAGACTTAATTAATTACTTATGTGGTTTTTTTATTCTATTCAGATTTATTTTATTGATGTATTTATTACTGATTCATTATAAACTAAATATGCTTCTTTAACACAACCTGAAATTTTCTAGTGAATGTACAATACATTACTTCTCCAAACACAGCAGGTGTCAGTGTCTTTGCTCAGTTCATTACTTCTTTGCAATCAGCGCAGCACCACATCTCTCTTTGTTTCTTCAAGGATTATACCATCAGTATTTCTCTTTCTTCCCTTTTTTTCCCAGACTGTCCATTTGCCATCCTGTGACTGCTTCTATTAACAAAGGTCCTGTGCATTGCCTCTCTCATCAGTTCCTGGTGAAATAGCCACTGGTTTCTGCTTCAAACAGTGTTTCCAAACTTGTTTCCTTCTTCTGTTAATCCTGGAAGACAGCTGATTGTGATGCTTGCCACCTTCCCAGTGGTTCTGTCCAGGGGCTGACACAGAGGGCTGTGAATGCTCTCTGTTGGAAGGGGATCCTGAAGCAGTGGCACTGATTATTTGATTGGAGTGAATAATTTATGTATACCTTGATCCTGTCTTACTAGACATAGAGGCACTACCTGGGCTCTTAGGTCCTCCAAGCCTTTTCACCCATCACTGGAACAGCTAAAGCGTCCCCGTGGGTCTACTGCTTATGGAGTACAAACAAAAGATTCTTGGCTTGCAGAAAACTGAGAGAGAGACCTTCTTAACACAGCCCCATCTCCTTATATAGGAACAACAAATTCTTCTATAGTGCAAAAGAAACCACTGGTTGTGAGGTGGGCAGTGACAGAATCTTAGGATCATAGAATGGTTTGGGTTGGAAAGGACGTTAAGATCATCTGGTTCCATCTGCCCTGACATGGGCAGGAACAGGGACAGAAAAGGACACCTCACACTAGAACTCATTGTCCAAGGCTCTGTCCAACCTGGCCTTGAATACTGCCAGGGATGGAGCATTCACAACTTCCTTGGGCAACCCATTCCAGTGCCTCACCAACTTCACAGTAAAGAGCTTCTTCCCTATACCTAACCTGAACTTCCCCTGTTTAAGTTTAAACCACCACCCATTGTCCGATAGCTACAGTCTATGATGAAGAGTCTCTCTTCAGCATCTTTGCAGCCCCCCTTCAGATACTGGAAGGCTGCTATGAAGTCTCCACACAGCCTTCTATAACCCATAATCTACAATACCAGGAATTTCTGAGCTCTGCAAACCATTTGGTTGAGACCACTTTAGTTGTGGAGAAAGGCTTTAGGAGCATCAGCCCTTTTCTGACTCCAGGAAAGGCATTTGTAGGTTCAACTGAGCACATGCTGGGATCCAGACAGATACTGAGGATGGGTGTGTTTTAGTAAAATGCACAATTGAAGGTGTTTGGTAAGACAGATCCTGTCTGAACACTGACCAGGAGCACCCCAAACACTGGACAACACCAATCGCTCAGGTGCTATTTAGGAAAACAAACACTTTAAACAAGCACTTTCCTCTGTAGCAACAGATGGCTTGAAGCTGCCATGGGCGAGGATTCCTAATGAGGTCCTTCTAGCGGAGCTCCTGCAAAAGGCAGAGGAGGGAGAGAAATATGTCCTAAGTTCACAAAGCACTCATCTGCACTCCCTCTGTCCTTCTCTGATCAGCTGTAAGAGAAGAAGCGGAATCTCACTGCTTCCTTGCAGAGGTTAACTTCAGTTAACACAGTCAAGCCAATAAGACAAATACAAACCCTAGCAAACAGTTTTAAACAAAGACATAAGCAATAAGGTGGCTTGTTTTCAAGGTTCATTGACAGTATATTGGAGGGAATGTGGAGAACTGGAATGAAGCTTTTGTAGCTGCAAAAGCAATGGCGCTTGATTGCTGTGCAGAGGACGTCAGGTAGAGAGACCCCTTTGCCATCTCTGCTGCAGAATGTCAGAAAATCAATACTAATAATATTAACATTCAGGGAGGCTGAAATAAAGTATATGCACCAGGGCTGTGATATTTAAATATGGTCTTTTCAGTGAGCAGCAGAGGATAACGAGATATGACACGGGGAGCAACTCTCAGATCCAGAACTAATGAGAAATTTGAAGTTATTTTCTGTGATACCTAATTCTCACTCTGCTGGCTCTATGAGTAGAACTGAGTTGTCCTGCATGAGATTTCTGGGTGTCCTGTATTATCTACAGAACACAAAACTGGGATGCATATTTGAGGGACCAGAGGATTGTCCTTCCTTTCAGAGGGATCTCAACAGACTGGAGAAATGGGCTGCTGGAAGTTTATGAAATTCAACAAAAAAAAAATACCAACTCTTACCCCTTTCCAGGGTCTGGAAAGCACCTTAGCAGAGGAAGAACTAAAGGTCCTGGTGGACAACAAATTGCACATGAGCTGGCAATATGCTCTTGTAGCAAAAAAAGTGCCATCAGCCTCCTTGGCTCTATTAGATGGAGTGCTGCCAGCAGATGAAGGGATATGGTCCTTCACTTCTATCCAGTGCTGGTGAGACCCATCAGAAGTGTTGAACTTCTCAGTACAAGAGAGACATGGGCATAGAGTGATGAGTCCAGTGAAGGGCCAAAAAGATTTTTCATATGTTGGAGCATCTAACACATGAGGAGAGGCTCATATGGGACTATTCAGCCTCAAGAAGAGAGAGTTCAGGGAGATCTTGTCTGATGTGGTGAAGTGATGTTGTAGAACTATCTTGTGTTGCCCAAGATGTCCTTGGTGGTGCCCAGTGACAGGACAAAAAGAAATGACAGAAATTGAAATAGAGGTAATTTAATTTAAACATAAGAGAAAGCACTTCTATTGGAAGAGAAGAGGTTGAGGGGTGTAGATTCTGGAACCAGCCACTCAGAGAGTCTGTGGAATCTCCATCCTTGGAGATACTCATAACCTTAGTGTATGTGCTCCTGAGTGTACTTCTTTAGTTGATGCAGAGTCCTGTTGACACTGTGGACCTCCATGGCCCACAGCCTGCCTCACCACAGTCTGCACCATGGGCTGCAGGGGAATATCTGCTCCAGTGCCTTCTTCTTTACTGACCTTGGTGTCTGCATGGCTATTTCTCAGATACTATTATTTCTCTCTTTGGCTGCAGTTGCTCCTACACAGTAGGTTTTTTCCCTTAAATACATTATCCCAGAGGCACAACCACCATTGCTGATGGGCTTGGCCTTGGCCAGAAGTTGGTCCATCTTGAAGCTGGCTGCATTGGTCCTTCCAGACATGGAAGAAGTTTCTAGCAGCTTCTCACCCCTATAACCTCCCTGCTACCAAAACCTTTCAGTGTGAACCCAATACAATGACTCTGCAGAACCTGAAGACAAATAGCAAGGCTTCACTCTGGCATTTGACTGTGGTCATCATAAGGGGTAAGATCATTTTCTTTTACGGTGACTTAATAATTTATTTCTGAGCACAGGAATAGTCATTAAATATCTTTATTGACTACCTGGTTTAAAGATAGCACTCTGTCAAATGCTAGAGGGGCCAAGCCATGGTGTGGGGATAGAATACTCTACTTGACCTAGTAGGAAATCTTTGGATCCAAAGAAACTGCAAACTTAAATTATAAGCGAGAGAAGGGCTCTGTGCAAGGGTTGCCTTTTGTGAGGCAGCCAGATGGTGAATGGGTTGTGTGAGTCCTTGAATAAGAAGGCTGAGAAGCATCTTTCAGCTTATTAGTTGAATCACATGTATGAAAGAAACTTTGAAACCTGCTAGACTAGAAAGTAGTATATTTATAGAAACATCTCTATGAACTGTATTAGCTATTCCTAAACTGCGTACTCTGTCTGGTATTACTACTATTTGCTCTTACCTTAGCTTGAAATAAAATGATTTAGAGATAATAGACTAACAATATATCTTTTCATCCTTTTGGCATGCCAGTCATTAAAATGAAATTGCTGAGCTCCAACAGCTCTCAGTTCCTGGAAAATCAGAAGTAAATTGGAATGTACAACCTCTCACACCCCACAGGGTGCCTGACAGCATGGTATTTGGGAGCAAAAAGAATCTTCCCATGGCCACTGTTAAGCCAGAAAGTCTTTGATGGAAGTTTGTGCTGTGGCTCCTGAGCTCGCAAGGGCTCTAAAGTAACACTGCAGAGACACAGGCAACAGGCTGATATCTCAGGCTGTAGATCTTTCCCTGAGCATCTTGGTACTTTTCTTGATGCCAAGGTTAAGAAGGTTAGTGGTAGTGTGAGAAACAGTTACATCCTTAATCAATCAAAGCCTATTCAGTGAAAAGCAGATCACTGTAACACAGAGGATTAGTCCTAGCAGAGGTCCACACCACTGCAGAATAGTAAAACCAATTCCTGTGGTCCACATGTGCTGGCAGAGAGATTAATTCTCCTTAGCAATACCCACAAGGGAAAAAGAGCACCTGAGATGTTAAGAGCTGGATGAGGCACCATCCCCATGGAATCATAGAATCATGGAATAGTTTGGGTTGGGAAGGACCTTAAGATCATTTAATTCCAACCCCCTACCATGTATGTCTCTCCTTACCCAGAGAGCGGTGGGTGAGACTCAGCACACAAGGTGATGAATGGGATGAGGTGCATGTGTGGGGTGTAGACAAAGGAGGGAAGTACCAGGGCCCAGACAGCATCTCTGTACTGGCACCTCTGAGGGGGCGCCCTTCCCATGGGGAGACACTGTTAGGGAGCGACTTGGTGGACAAGCCAACCTTGCTGTGCGCTGCTGGGATGGAGGGAGGACGAACAAGGGAGAGGGTCCCTCCCTTTGTGTAGCCCTTGGCACAGATCGTCCTTGTTCTACAAACACAAAACTGACCTGGAAATACAACTGCTTCCGAAAAAGTAATCTCTAGTGGAGTTCTCATACAGACATGCAGTCCATCGCAGACATAGAGAAGGGTGCAGTATAGGACAACAGCAGTAGGAAGGCCAGAAGGAGCCATGAGAACCTGGTTAGCAAGATACAGCAAGATGACCAAAGGGGATTGACATTAAATAAGGAGCTGAGTGCAACTTGTGAGGTAAAAGGAGGCACTATTTATCCCTGCAGAGTCTTTATCTCAAGCCTTTTATTACAGGGCACTTATCTGTGCCCTGCAGCAAGATTGTTCCCGCTCTTCTTCCCATTCCTACAGGCCAGTTTCTCCTAAAGTCACAGCCTTCCCCACCAAATTGCTGCTGACCAAGGAGGGTCATCAGCACATCACATATAACCTTTTGGGTGCTTTAAATCAGGTCAGTCTTGTGGGCAGATCTTGGAATGTTTGGGATTTAGGGATAGGGAATTGCAGTGTTTCAGCACAGCAGTACGCTATAATGCCATGGTATGATGAGAGATTGCCTGGGGTAGTGGGTCAATGCATTACTGCTGTCTTCCGCCAGGTCTTCACGACTCAGGAATGTAGTATGAGTTTTATAAACAGAAACTGAGAACTGCCATGGAAGTAGGAGTGACCTGGTTTCTGCAGAGAATAATTTCTTTCTGTTTGTTTGGGTATTTTTCTTTCTTTATTAGCAGTTGTGATGTTTAAAATCAAGACAAAGGCTACTGCTTTGTGGGGAAAAGCTAGAAACAATAAACGAGTTGAAAACTCAGAACTGAGGGACTAAATCTCTCCCTTGCAGGCATCCCCTGAAAACACATGGGATCCTGGGTTTTTTGATTTTGAAGGTTTGTACTCTGCTGAAGGCAAAAGACAAAACCTTATGTCCTGGGGCTTGAGCAATGCTTGTATTCACTCGTACCCAACCCAGCACTGCTAAGTAAAGGGTCTCCATTGATCCTATATACTAGCTGAAGATCCAACGGAAAGAGGCATTCTTTGATGTCAGGAAAAGTCACAAGTTCTAGGTCTGACATGACTTTTGTAGGTCTCTACAGAGACTAACACCTTCTGACCTGGCCCTGTATTTCAATTCACCTGCACCATGCAAACGACAGAGGAGACTCAGCAGTCTTTTCTCTGCAGTCAGATCTGGCTTCAGATTTTTGAATGTCAGGGTTGGCAGTATCGGATAATATCCCTTCTCAGCTTCCCCACCTTGTTTTATGGTGCCAAGAGGGTCTGGAGAGATGTTTGGCCTTCAGTGTTTGCCTTGTCAAGCTACCAAAGCAGCTGAGATAGCTGCCTGGGAGGAGTGAAATGGGAAACTCCAATTCATTAAAGTAATTTGGTTCAATAATTCAAGGAGGAATGTAAGCAAGGATGAGCAAAAGACAATTCCTAACAGCCAAAGCCAGATTTTGGGTGTCTGGGGGTGCAGGAGCCTGGCCTATGTTGGATTTTGCTCCCTCAGGGAGTGTTTTATGGGCAGAGCTGGGCTTTTGGTCTCAAAAGTATGTGTTAACCAGCCAGGACATGGTCTAGTTCTTTAAATGGAGAATCACAGAATCAGCTAGGTTGTCCAACCATTACCCCAGGACTGCCAAATCAGCTACAAAACCATGTTACTGAGGGCCTCCAAAGACTCATCAGTACCACATCTCTCACTCAGAGAGCTGTGTTTGCAGCTTGGTTTTCTCCCTTTGCAATGCGAGATAGCTGAATTTCCCCAAAGAGCAAACCTCATCTTTGGGAAAGGGACTTGAGGCAACATTCCTGCATAGGGTGATGGGAGGGGAAAAGGACATTTCAGCTGAGTAGATGTTTGAGTTACTGTGGAATTTAATATTCTTTTTTTTTTTCCTAAGGGCATCCCTTTCCTTCTGTGGAAGTTATTTTTCACTTGCACTTAGTCTGCTATTCAAACTGATGCGAATTGGACAACACAGATTGCAGTGTCCAAGTCTGCTGCATGTATTAATGTATGATTGAAGCAGAAATGCAGGTGAATGGTGAGCATCCTCCAGGGCATAATTGACTCATGTCCTCACTTCTACAGAAACGCACAGATCTAAGGTCTATTGGGGAGGAGGAAAAAGCCCACCTGCACAAACAGAGATTCTACCTTGTTTAAAGACTTCCTGAACCTTACAGTGAGATCTAAAAGAAAAACATTGCTTTTTCCCCTGAAAATAATAACTTCAGTAGTTAAAAGCAATATAGGAAGGCAATGCAATCTCCCTGCAGGTGCAGATAACCTTCCAGGACTTGCATGTGGGACAGAGAAGGTAAAGCATAACTCACAGACAATGGAGAAAGGATGAAAAAAAAGAAAAATCTCTGAAAAAGCTTTCATTAAAGAAAAGTGAATTTAGGGGATGAATTTGGCTCATAAATCTAGGAGTAAAAATAGCCAAGGCTGGCTGATAGTGGTCTGAAAAATGAGTTCAGTTAGAAGAGTCACAGATGTGATGGATAGGGAAGCTGTTTCTTATCAGGTCAGACCAGCAATGGAAAGGCAATGGCATAATCATCAAATAATTCTTTTTGCTACCTATCAGTTACACATAAGTGGTTGCCTTACAGAACCAGTTAACTGGTGACAGTAAATCTGAGCAGACCCTGTATGCTTCAAAGGAGCATCTCCTTGTGCTCCTCCCCTGTTCATTCAAGTGCATTTTGGTTTTCCATCTCTGGTGTTGCCTAGTTTAGTTCTAAGGGCAGTTGCCATCTGATAGCGTCTTGGTACCTATGGAAGTGGGCTAGAGATGCCATACTGGCTTCAAGCAGACATGCATCCCCAGTTACCTACCCTCCCCAGGCTTAAGTGGATTTGCAAGTGCAGCTAAGCTGAGATGCTTTAAGAGATTTATTCTTCAGATAAGAGTAAAGCTGAAGTCATGACTATGGCTCCTATGAATAATGCTCTTGTTACTACTGTTATCGCTACTGCTACTACTAATATTATTACTAATGCAAGTGATACAGCTTAAGTAGTAGTGCTAATGATAAAAGCAGCAAGAAATAATAATGAAGACATTTCTCTCCTTTCTGAGCACTATAAGTCTCCTGGCAAGAATGAAAAGAATAGCACTGACTTCCCAGCTTGATCTCACCTTAGATCCATGCAGGGCTTTTCTGGTGTCTTGCTTTAAAGTTGGTGTTCTTCAAGTTTGCTAAAGGGGTACCTTTATAATGAGAAGTGAAAAGTGTGTCTGTGTGAAAATAAACTGGCCAGTGGAAGAGGCTGTGGTGGGCTGTAAGCAGTATTAATACTATTAGAGTCCAGTGATAAAATTATGACCATAGACACATTTAGAGGAATGTACAATATGTCTCTTAGGATCATTTACCATTTTCACAGCAAAAATGATGCCCATATAGGCAGATACCTGGCTTCCTGTGATTCCAAGTTGAAACATACTCCTGTTTTGTAAAACACCCTTAGAGTATTCTGGGTCAGCTCTTGTTCTGAGGCATGGTGTATGCATAGAATAGCCAGGTTAGCATCTTGTCTGGCTCCTGACATTTACTGCTTTCAGATTAAAGAAGATAACCCCAGAACTGGGCAGAAAGAGTGGCTATTGGTAGGGCACAATCCCAGTTGTTCCTGTTGCTTAAGATGGTAATAATACCACCTAAGAAATCTATTAGCCCAATGGCATACTCTTGGTCATGACAGGATTGCATTCAATAAAGGTACCAAGCATCTCTGAAGCACAAGGAAACCTGTAACCATGCTCTGTGTTTCCTGCTCTCCTCAGCTACAGAGTAGAAGACATGGACCTTTCTCACTGAAACAGGGACTGTCTTTCACTTTGCTGCTAACATGTTCAGTGTAGTCCTAATTATGCTGGGGGTTTGCATGCTTCTGTATTGCAGCTGCAATAATAGTTTGTAAAAGGGGAAATTACCACTTCTTTGTGCCACTCCTTGTTTTAAAACCAAAAAGTCTGCCAAAATGTAAATAGTCACCTTTTGATTACTACTGATATTGTCTTTGTAGTTCTCATCAGCAAATCCTCATCTTCAGAGCTTCAGCTATTCGCAGAGCTTTGCAGTTTTCCTTCCAAAGCACCATATTATTCCTTGAAGCTTGAGCCAACTCGTGAATTTAATTAGTTACGTGACTTAAAGGAAAACATGGTTGCAGTTTCCTACATGCCGTGTCACACTGTGCATCTGTCAAATAGGCTGTGGGAGTCTTCCAAGAATTGCTTGCCCTATTATTCAGAAAGGCAAGGCCTTTTGTTCCCTTCAGGGGCAGTTTGACTTAGTAATTAATACTTAGCACTATGTAAACATGAGTTAATGAATCTTCATGCCACCCTAAGGCTAAGGATTAGTGCTTCCTTCATATGAAGGAGGAGACTGGGCCACAGTGAGCCTTGTTGTGTCTTCTCCAGTTATGATGACCCAGGAAAATTCAGGACTGTGATGTCCCTATAGAAGGAACTGACTTTAGACAATGAACTGAAACAGGAGGGCTTCTTATTCCGTGACAAGAGTAAGAAATGCTCAGTATAGGTTATCTGAGCTTCTGGATTCTGATGTTCTTGCTTGTATAACAGAAGGCCATGATACCCACAATTTCCAGATATAGGCATTCTGTCAGGAGTGGGGATGGATAATACAAATTCAGCTTCCACATCAAAATCATTCTGAAGGGACCATGACTGTCATGGCAGCTCCTCCTTTATTTTTTGCAAAGTTTGATGTCATAGACTGAGAAAAATAGTGATTAGTCAGGCTTGTCATTCTCATCTCATAAATCAAAAGAAATGGTGGATCGTTGAAAAATTCAATAGTTGAGTGCAAGTGCCAGAGTAAAATAAAATAGAGAACTCAGGTCAAGGAGAAATAATCCAGGTTCAAACAAATAACTCCATCAGATAATAATCCCTTGAGCATTTCCTTTTAGGAATATGAAAGACCATACAGAATCTCCTGCTCCACGGAATAACTATGTAGAGTTTAGGAAGATACAGATGATGCCAACAATATGTTCCTCTTCTCTGCCGTTTCCCACATGCCACAAGCCCCTAAACATTCTCCAGTGTTCCTGTACCATGAGGTTTCCAAAGCACAAATGACATACTGTCATGGAATGACATTTCATGGTCTGGAATTCAGACCTACTGGTAAGATAAGCAGGATAAACCTGCTCCCAGACACCTGCTCCATAGTCTTGCTTTGGATTAGAGCTCCTTATAGCTCAACAGCTAAAGTTAGCAGACAAATACTGGGTTTTTTTGAGCATGTCTTAGAGGAAACGCGTGTTCCCAAGGTACATAAGTTAGGTGAGGCCTGATCAGTGGTTTTCAGTATGTTGATGATGCCTCAGCAATGGCTTGAAAATGGATAGGATAGGCTAGGATAGGATAGGGTAAGATATGATATGATAGGATAGGATAGGATAGGATAGGATAGGATAGGATAGGATAGGACAGGATAGAGCAAGAGAAAATAATGGGTGTCAATGGTTTGACCAATTCACTCTGTCGGAGCCAATAACTGGACCCAAATCTTCCAGTTCCTTTCTGTGTCTGCACACCTAGCTGGACATAAAACTGAGCCACAGCTGTGAGTCTGTGCACTGTCATCCTTTTTATCAGTGGCATCAAAGACTAAAACACTGTAGCCAAAACTCTCTCATCAGGCTGTGGGTGACTTTAACCTCTTGCAGGCCAATGCACAGCTTGGCAGCGGAAGAACTTCAGAGGATGGAGAGGCCTTTCTTCAAAGCAGCTTAATCCTACTAGAGAATTGCTTCTGAGCCCACTGCTGGATGTCATCCTCCCCTGCCCGCCTCAGTACTATGGTAAGGAGCAACTCAATGGCTTAAGCTTCTCCTTGTGACTTGGGCTTTTCCCCAGTCATTGAAATGATGACGCAGTGGCAGCAGCTCATCACTGACTCAATCTGTTGACATCTTTGAGACAAGCAGGGGCAGGAGGAGGATCTGTGTTTCCTTTATTCAAATTCCAGGTTTACTGTGAAGCTGGCAAATCATGCCTGCTTGTCATGCTAGAGAGACCTCTGGGAAGCTGCCTGTGGCATCCAACACCTTTCTGACTCAGAGCTGGTGGCTATTCTCTTTCTTTGTTTCACAGGACATAGACAAATGCATCATGTGGAAAATGGGAAATGGTAATGCGTTAAAGGACTGTCACTGGCACAGTGGTGAATGCCATGGCTTTTCACACAACACAAGGGAAAAGAAGACTTGACAGTAGCAGGATCAATAACATATATGTGTGCTAAAGCATGGCAAGTAACCAGAAACAGCTGCATGTTGCACAGGCTTTCCCTGTTCTCTGTGGCAACTGCCTTTGGATGTCTGATAAATCACCTTTGTCTCAAGCTGAATTAAGAAAAAGGCCTCTTTTGTCAGCGCATGTGTTATGACGATGTTCCCAGCACTCTGGGTTTCTTGCCTGGAAAGCTACCACGCAGCAGAGACTCTTGGAATCCTTATCTTGGCATCTGACACAATTTTGCCCTGAACATGTTGTGCCTTTGCAAATTATAATCCTATTTGAAAGTGATACTTATCTAAAGTGGGCTAAATGACTTACAGTTTGTAATCCTGGACTTCAATGAAAGTCTAAGCATCAGACACACAATATCTCTCTATCCAGAATGTAGTCTTATAATCTGTCAAGAGCTCTTATTTGGGAGGAGGGATTGAATACCTTGTGTGTAGCACAGACATCACTGCTTGCATGATCCCCTAGCTTTCAAGTCATTACACCACTGTCTGCTCCACTTCTCAAGCGACTTCTACAGCTTCGTTTCTGTGCCTGATCCGAGGAGTCTTATTTCCGTGGTTGGCAGAGCATCACAGCAGGAGTCTTCGTCATCAAACCATTGGTGACATCGACGTCTCAGAATTCAGTCTTAGCCAGCTCAAATGTTTCTGCAAACAAATTTTAGCCCAGGGTCTTTTGAATAGAAAGGGCATTGTCACACTCATCAAAACAGGTTGTTTTCAGTATTTTCTGCACAATGGTGCTCTCATCCATTAACAGGAATTGTGTGGGCCTCTGTACATGCACTGCTCTTAGTACAGATGACTTTGATGTGCTGGTGTCCTGACACTCTGCACCAGCTCTTGCTGTCACCAGGTGGATGATACCTGGGAGCGAAAATGCTGCTGGTGGGGTGTTACTGGTAACTGGTTCTTGCTGGTAGCTCCTGTGATAATGACGGTGACACTGGGAAGAATATGGAAGTACAGCAGATAAATTATAGCTAAGTCTATTTACAGAGCTATGACCTAGCACTGCAGGCATTGCAGTTCCCAAAGGATTTGCTCCAGGGCAAGGAAATGCAAAAAGTGTATTGTGAGAGGAAAGCAATGTTTAACATTGGAAGGCAACACCAAATATGCTTGTCTATAAAGACCCTGTAAATATAAAGCGATACAAGGCAGGAACAGACAGCAGAAGAATGACTGAGGTGGTTCAAGGGATTTGGGTTGAATCTGTGCTTTGCTTGCCTTCCAGGCATTGCTGGACTTCATGAGGACCTGCTCAGCAGGCATTCAAGGTCCCATCTCACTACTGAGTACAGACACTTAATGTCACCTGCAGACACTGCTGAGTTAAGCTCAGTGAGCACCTTGGCTTCAGGTAGACACAGGATTAACTTGTGAATAAGTTGCAATATTTTGCTGTAAAGCAATACCCTTCTTCAAATCTGGACAACCTTGAATAACCTTCCCCAGGCAGTGTTATTCCTGCTTTTGAGTCTTTTCCTTTGCAAATCTGAAAAGAAGACAAGCATTTCTAGTTTGATGCTGACACCATCCAGACACATAATGGAAGCAATGTGCTTTGTTTCTGCTCCTCTGGTTGTGGCACATAAGACATATTGAAACAGGTCTCAAAAAAGCCTCAGTGAGGAAGGGAGGAATAGAATGAGATTTTTCTGCCTCAAATGGCTTCTTAAATGAATTTATCTTCCTTTACTTTGGGCACTGCCTTTTTGCTGTGAACAGGATATATACTGCACTGCCTTAGAACATAGGAATGGCGTATTCTGCTTGCGTGACCCATTTTATCCCTGTATTTTCTACCACTGTAAGAATCCCTGCAGGGATGGCTTCCTCACCTCTGGCACATCCCACCTCTATTTTTTAGTGTTACTGACATGCAAACAAATAGACTTCAAGCTAACTGTTGAGGAAAGTCTTGTCCAGTAAATGGGTAGAGTGGGATGAAATCCCAGGTTTCATGGGGTTTAATTTTTATGGTAAGTAGATTTTATTCCTTCAAGGAAATTTGCTTGATGTCTTTAAATTAGAATTTTGGAAATAAACTACAGATTAACTCATGGTTTGAATGCAAAATGAGGTGCCAGTGCCAAAAATGTAACATAGACAGTCTCTAGAAATGAGAGGTGTGAGGTCTTTGTATCTGGAGGGAGATTCTGTTTAACCCATTAAGTTTCATGGCAAAGCCTAGACAACTGCATTATGGATGAGTGGCTCTTATATTTGTGGTTTGTTTCTGCCACAGATTCCTACAGAAATGCCATGAGTTAGAGAGTTATAAATCTTTTTATGGTCTGCGCATTCTACTATAAATCCAGGTTGCCTTAGTTACCATCTGGCTAACTGCACAGGTGAGGAAAAGGAGACAGACCAAGAAGGAACAAGCGAGATTAGTGCTAATACATTTTTAAAATCTCAAAAGATCTTGTGAATTGTAGTATTGTGATGCAGCAGAAAGCTTTCAAGCCCTGTACAATAGAAGAGGACTATGAAAGGAAAGATTTGGACTGGCAGCTCTCTGACAATATAGGGAACACATTTATGTGTCTTTTT
Source organism: Psilopsiagon aurifrons (assembly GCA_025447955.1). Classification (NCBI taxonomy): domain Eukaryota; kingdom Metazoa; phylum Chordata; class Aves; order Psittaciformes; family Psittacidae; genus Psilopsiagon; species Psilopsiagon aurifrons. The sequence continues at coordinate 21,298 of JAOEHY010046836.1, forward strand.
ATTAAGAAAATCATGAAATATTGCTTCAGCAAATCTAACACTTTGTCCCTTCTTGAACACTTGCTGTATTGGGGCTGCAGAGCTGCCTTCCCTGGTAATAAACTACTTCAGCCTCTGATTGTGAGAGCAGGTTGCATGGCACAACTTATATGCATATGATTAAATCATCTAGCTGACCCTCCGACCCAAACTGTGTATGGGGGCCAGTCTAGTCTGTGATACCTCCTGACCTGAGTTGTTAGGCTGCATTGTCCTGTGAAGCAGGCAAAGGCACTGCCTGTTTTAGTTAGCATGGACCAAAATCATGTCATGGAATAACCTGATGACTAAACCGTAAAGACTGGATGCAGGGTAACGTGATCTGGTCCATGCCCTAGTCTGGTTCAGTGTAAATGGAGGCACAGGAAGAAAAGACATCTGAATACCTTCAAAGCTGGTATGGCTGCTTGAGCAAAGCAGGCTGGAAGGGTGGCACTGGTACTCCTGTGAAGTTTGGTGACACAGTTGTGAGTCACACAATAGTTGATGTTTTGCTGAGAGCAAATCCCAGCTGCCAGAATCAACAGCAAAGACTTGATATTCTCAGCCTGCATTTGAAAAGACAAAGGAGAAGATTAGATCAAGTAATTCTAGTGCACGCTGTCTAGAAGAAAAGTTTGCTTGAATGGAGGTCCCCTGTGGGCAGAGGCCAGCATTTCATAAGAGCTGTTATTTTAAGCCAAGTTTGTAATCTTCTGAGAGCAGACTCATTTCTTTGAGAAGAGTACTGCTAGCTGGTTAGATGCCTCTGACATTTAATGCTCTCTTCATTCAACTGTTCTATGCATCCACAGTGAATCAAATTAGTTTTTGTGGCTTTTTTGTAAGGCAAAATGTAGCTAAGCTGGAAGAAGTTTGGAAACAAAAATAGAAGTGTCTGTCCCATGCTTGTTCTCTCTGCACAATCTGGAACAGTAGTCATAGCTCATTAGGCCCATGGTTTGGATTCTTTGTTAACTGCTACTGAGTAATATGATCATACAGGTTCAGAGCTCTGCATTGACTTACATGGCAGTCTGAGCCTCTGGGGAAGCTGAATACAGATGTTTGCAGTCACTCTTCTCCAAATGATACCCTGGGGATCTTGGATATTAGTGATGAAAACTCCTGACTCTCCTGACAAAAATAGTTTCTCTAAATTAGAATGAAGAGAATGGGTAAAAATCATGACACATTTGTTTTCTTTTTAGTGTCAGTTTGTACTGAAATGAGGAGGAAATGTGGTTGTGTGGACACATTGGTTGTTCGTTAGGGTTAGGGTCACTCTCCTCTAATCCCTTATAAATTTCAACCTGATGGCCAGTTTCAAACAAATCTAAAAGGATGTTTAAGATGTCAGATCTCAATTTTCCATGTGTATAGGATAAAAGATTCTAGCAATGCTCTGACAGAAAGATCATAGACATGGTAACTCCTACAAGTGGGAGGAGAACTCATGTCAGAATGCCACTTTAGGACATGGGACCCACACCATGGCTTCCCACTCAATGGCCTACTAGTTTCTAAATGAGGTAGCAGAGTGTAGGGTACCAAAAACCCGATTGGATGTTGGGGATAAGTGGAAGAATGTGAAAGATGCTTTATTTTGGGGCAGGAGTGAGCTGCAGCATTTCAAAAGAAGGTATATCTTCTTACCTTGATGTGCTCAAAGGAGTTCCTCTTTTATGTCGGAGGTGTGAAAGATTTGTTGCTTAGATCAGATTCTAGCTGGTGTGATGCATCTCACTGAGGTTTTTCTTATTGCTCATGCCCAACCAGTATGTTACAAGGTTTCTTGCTTCACTGCAGTGGGTTAACACCACACAGCCTCTTGCTTGCTCCCCTCCAGTGAAATGTGGAAGAGAAGTGAAAGAGCCAAAGTGAAAAAACTTGTGGATTGAGATAAAGACATTTCAATAGATGAAACAAAAGCTGTGCACAGAAGGAAAACCGCATAAGAAGTTCATTCACTATTTCCCATTTGCACAAAGTTTTTTAGCCATTTCCAGGAAAGCAGAGCATCATCATATGTAGTGGTTACTTGGGAAGACAAAAAGCCATCTCTCCAATGTCCTTCCTTCTTTTCCCATCCAGTGCTAATTGCTGAGCATGATGTCATACGATGTAGGATATCCTTTGGGTCATTTGGCGTCAGCTGTCCTTTCTGCATTCTTTCCCAGCTTCCTGTGCACTCCCAGCATGCTTGGTGTTGGGATGGTGTGAAGAGAAGAAAAGGCCTTGATTCTGTGTGGACGTTGCTCAGCACTAGCTAAAATATTCCTGTGTTATCATAGTACCAGTAACACTGTTGTCATCAGAAACCCAAAACTTGTCACTCTATCAGCTACTTATGAAAAAAATTAATTATCCTAGCCAAAATCAGTGCATGGAACTCAAATATTGTATGTGTTGATTAAAAAATGCCCCAGGTCTCTTTCTTCACTGGCAGTCATAGTGACAAACCATAATAGGCAAGTAAATCAGGAATGCTAAGTTGATGTATTTCTTGGAAGAGGATCCTCCATTCTGGTGAACCCAGGCAGGCATTTGCTCTTCCTGCAGTATCTCTGGTTGCCTGGTGGTATTAGCTTTCCCCATAATATAATGACCCTCTTTCACCAAGCCTGCACTCAGGCAAGCATATGCTTCTTGAGATAATAAGACAAAACCAGCTTTATTGGGAGCAGTGCATGCTGAAGGTAGAATTATTGAGGTTCATACATAAATGGAAGACTTGGACATCAAATCTTATTCTCAGTTTTGGAATTGAAGATGTGATTCCTCAGAACCTCTTTTTGCCCATTTCCACAATGAAAGCAATCACAATTTACGTGTCTTGTCTTTTGAGATTTTCCTAAAGAGATTCTGACATAAAAATAGCTTTCAAAATGTAATTCAGGAATATTTATTCTCACTGAACCCTGTACTATTTGGGATCAAATTCTAGATTGGAACACAGAGCTGAGTACAAAATAGTGACCAGTATTTTCTTCATGACCACCCATTTTATTTTGTTGACTTGATGTCTGAAATACACTGGACAGGTATGTTTTCAAGCAGTGCTAAACATAAATGAGCAATTCTTATAGTCTTTAAAAATAGTTCAAAGAACTCCCTATCTGCAGTACTAATGCACTTAGAGCCAAGACATCTTGAAATTGCCTGACTTCCTTTAAAGGCTTCTTGTTCCAGCAACTGAAGCTTACTGTAACCGTAAATATGGCAACACTGATATTTGTGATAGGGTGAAGAGCTCAGAACTGGTTAGTGTTAATTTGCTCCTTGAGGTGGTTTGAATTTTGACAAAAAATACAGTGTTTTGCTGTTGCTGCTTCAGTTTGCTGGCTGAGCATTTCTTTAAATGCTTTCTGCCTCTGTTCAGCAATATAAAAGCAAGATTGCTTTTTATTGCCATTCTATCCCAGCACAAGATTGTGGCTGGGTCTTTTACAGACTTAGCTAGGCTTGTCAATCTGAGAACTTCATTTGTAATTTGCCAGGAGCCCTGAAGCCATATTTCCTGCAGTAATCCTCTGTCTCACAAGGAGATGATAGATTCACCCTTAGGAGTGTGGAACGACGAAGGACCAGCATCCATCCTGCAGCGCAGGTTCCGTGGGGGTTTGTGATGCTGTGGTAGGTGGGGCTGCATGCTTTCCCTTGTGTCCCATTTGCAGCAGGACTAAGCAGTAACCTTCAGGACTGTGGTACTGTCCTCACTGTGGCACTGCTCATCCCAGTGCTATTCCCTTTCCTTACCCTCTAGTCCTCAGTCTCCTTATTGCATTTCCACTCATAACCTGGTCCTTGCCCCTTCTGCTCCTTTTGGCTGCCTGTGTGTTTGCCTCCCTGCCTTCTGTCTCATTAGTGTCCCTACAAGCCAACAGAAGCAACCAAAGGGAAAATTTGGCCCAAAACCTTCTTGGTGGATTGAGAGCTTAGACGGACCCAGAGACTGTGTAATGTTCTACTGAAACTGCCGCTCATCAGACAGAAGGAGAGCGGGCAGAACACTGCTGATAAATGAAGCATGGATGTGAGCATGAAGGTGCTAGAGGATCATGGAATAGTTATATCTATGTGCGATTCACTTCCCTAAATTGACTTTAGATTACTTAAAATCTGCTCCTTTCCCTTGCCTCATTCTTTCAAACAGCAAAAGCAATTTTGCTGAAATTTGTTAAGGACCCTGCTTTTTCCACAGTCAAAGCATAGATGCAAGGAAAAAATGGTTGACTTCCAAGCTTGCTCTTTGCAAATAACAGTTATGGAGTGATAAGAAACTTCCTGTTGATCTCAGTGGAATTTGAAGACAAAGAGAGAAGGCTGAGACAGAAACACAGGGGACAAAGAGGAGAGATCAGTCAAAATGTGTCAGATCAGTGAACACATGCAGTCCTTCCTCGGCGGCTTGCTTTTGCTTGTTTTCCTCCAGCATTAAAATAAAGAGTGTCTTTTTGTGCTCTTGCAAATACAGTCTGTGTCTTGCTGAAGATACTGAGAGGGGGAAGGGAAGGCTCAAGGAGGAGCTGAAAAGTGAAGGGAAAATTCCACTCATGATACATTTCTGTGCTGGGAACTTGAAATTCAAGGTTCAAACTTCATTTAAAGGGACATGATTAAAGCTTGGGGAGTTTTCTAAGGGATTTCTGCATACAGAGCTAGATAACGGTGCCTCACAGCTCTTGCAAAGACCTAAGCCGGGTGGGTGCCTAATCCTCTACAATTCCTCTCTTATGCTCTTTTGTAGATCATATTGAGTTCCTATCTCACATCTTAATATGCCTTTGTAAACCTTATGTAATCTTTTCTTCACCAAATTCCTTTACTTGGTTATAAATCAGGAAGTTTTTTGCTGCAATGCCCTGTGAGAACAGAAGATGCTTTCAATCAGCATTTCACCAGAATAATTTCCTTTCTATAAACTTTTCTTAGAATAACTGCAATAACAGCAGCCCCTTAGGAAAAGCAGAGCACAAGAGCATGGCTGACACTGAGCATTCTCTGTATTTGTGCTGCACTGGGGCCAGTATGGTATGAGATGGCTGCACTTTACCCAACATAGTTCCAACCTGGTGTTCATTCACTAGCCACTGAAGTCTCTTGCTATGACATTTTCTCATTGTGTCACTTCTCTTTCTTACTTCCCTCAAAAAACAACCACTTCAATATCCATCTGTTCCCTACTTTGATAAGTATGAATCCAGATATTATGTAGCTGCTTTTTTCCCTCCTAGCTCCATTGTCTGAAATGGCAGAATACTGAAACTTTAAAGAGATAACTGTGGGTTGCCCAGGGAAGCTGTGAATGTTCCATCGCTGGCGGTGTTCAAGGCCAGGCTGGACAGAGCCTTGGGTGGCATGGCTTACTGGGAGGTGTCCCTGCCCATGACAGGGGGATTGGAACTGGATGATCTTAAGCTCCTTTTCAACCCTAACTGTTCTATGATTCTATGATTCTATAACTATATATGTATAGATATCCCTATACATAGATATATAGACATCTGTATATATAGATATCTGTATATTTTTATCTATTTTTATCTCTCCCTATTTTGTACCTTATTTTTAGATGCTACTGCTGAGTAACACAAGCTACTGCACATGAACAATGCATTACAAGTTGACATATGCTGCCTTTTCCTTGTGTCTAATCTTCTACTACAACCATAATGAAAAATGTGGCTTGAAACAAAGCAAATCTGAGTAATTCACTTTATGATTACTTGGAAGAGTCAAACAGTTTTTCAGAAAAAATTGTAATTGATTTTATATAAGAAAGCAACTCCCTAACTGGAGCAATAAGTAGAGAGAAGTCAGTTTTATAAGAGCACTGTATTTGTCCAAATCTCTATATGGAGGTGTCTGAGCCTCAGATATTGTAAAACAACCCAACCGAAACAAAATAAGAAACAATGCCAGAAAAGGTCTTCAGAAGTTACCTAACTACCCCTCTGAAAGAAGCCAAAGCTTAATAGATGTTTCTTTATCCCAGCAGTCCTGAAGCATTAGGTTACAAGCAAAGGGCCTGGTTCCTCCCATGTGTGTAAGGTCTTTAGCAAACGCAGTCGTTGATGAAATTTCTCATGTTTTTCTGTATTTTTACTGCCCCTTTTCCCTGTTTACCTCCCTCAAAGCTTATTGCTCTTCTGCACCTATGTAACAGCTTGTGACACTTTGGAGTCTATGCTGAAACTTCTTTATTCTTCTCTGTACTGGTTTGGGCTTGGATGGAGTCAATTTTCTTCATAGTGACTGGTATGGTGTTACGTTTTGGATCTGTGATGAAAACAACCTTGGTAACACACTGAACCCAACTAACCAAAGGGTTATCCCCTACCATATGACATCACGCTCAGCAGTGGAGAAAAGAAGGAGGAAGGGGTGACATTTGAAGTTATGCATCAGTGTTCTTAAGTCACTGTTGCACACGATGAAGCTAAACAGCCAAAAATCTGCCTGCCAATGGGAATTAGTGACTGAATACCTGATTTTGCATTGCTTGCACACAGAGCTTTGGTCCATTGGTTTATGGACTGCTATTTATGTTCTTCTGCTTATTCATCTTATGTCTGAACTAAAGAAAAGCCCAAAAGACATTTGAACACACCAATGTGATCTCTCAGCCAAGTTCCTAATGAGTGTGCCTTGGACAGAAACAAAGGAATGGAAAATATTATGTTTTCTTCTTTGGGTTCCTTCTACAATACGTCAAGAAAAATTGCTCTGCACATTATCAACAATATAAATCTAATCCTGCTTAGAAACACTTGTTTAAGAGATAAGAAACAGAAACCAAAATATATAAGAATTTGATGCTAGGTCTGCAACCATTGCTTCACAACAAATGATAGGAGGGATTTATTTTCCTGTATTTCTCCTCTCAGGGAATTCATGGCTTTTGCTTCATGACAGATAAAAATATTTTTAATAACACTGCTACAAGGAATTCAGTGTGTGATTCTTAAAACTAAGGCAAGACAAACAAACCCTTCTCTGCTTCAGGATCATGAGTGATCAAAGAGGCACATCTGAAACAGCTCCAGTGCTGCCTGGTACAATTCCATTCATTGATGGCTCACTCTTTTTCATACAAGTATAAAATATCAGGACTATTTAATGCATTCATACCCAGTCCTTTTTTTACACTTCATTTCTGTTCTTACTATGAAGCATTGTCAGACAACTAGATCTCTGTAACTTCTGGTTCATTAGTACCCTTACCAAACCACTCACAGTATTACCCAGTGCTAAGGAAGACTCACTAGTTGCACAGGCACACATCCACTCATCCACACGCATCCACACACAGGCTATTTAGATTGAATTATTATTCATAAATTAGTCTTAATTAGACTGTTCGTCAGTCTGAGAGGTTATGTTCCCCTATTATGAGTAGCATTAAATTACTACTTAAACTTCATTACCATAGCTTGTTTTTCATGTGTGTTTTTCCCCACATTTTCAAAGTAACTTCCTCTTATTGTTGGCAGGATTTTGACATTGCTCCAGCTTGGCAATAACTCCGTGATCCTGGTCCCTTATGTTGCACAAGAGGGGAATAGTTATGGCACAAGATCTTATCAAGTAAAACCAGCTGACAGGGAAATGAAGAGAAGGGCCACGAGGAAGATCATGGGACTGGAGCACCTCCTGTATGAAGGTAGGAGGAGAAAGTTGTGTCTGTTCAGCCTGGAGAAGAGAAGGCTGCTTGGAGACCTCAGAGCAGTTTTCCAGTATCGGAAGGGGGCTATAGGGATGCTGGGGAGGGTCTCTTCATCAGGACTGTACTGATAGGACAAGGAGTAATGGGTTCAAACTTAAACAGGGGAAGTTTAGATTGCATATGAGGAAGAAATTATTTACTGTAAGGGTGGTGATGCACTGGGATGGGTTGCCCAGGGAAGTTGTGAATGTTCCATCCATGATGGTGTTCAAGGCCAGGTTGGACAGAGCCTTCGTTGGCGTGGTTTAGTGTGAGGTGTCCCTGCCCATGGCACAGGGGTTGGAATTAGTCCAGCCCTAACTATTCTATGATTCTATGATCAGGATCTGGCCCATATTGCATTCCCGGAGGTTTCATACATGTGGTTCTACATCTACATCCTATGTAGAACCTTTCACTTCCAGCAGACTCTTTGAAAGGTATCTACTGACTTAAGGAGAGGGTTTAAATGACTATTGCACTTAGAGACTTAGATCCTGAAGAAGAGACGGATAAACTGTCCTTAGTGTTTTCTATTTCCTAGCATGGGTGCTCTTGGCTTTCATGTGTGGCACTTATAGATAGTTTTGAGAAAAATCCATCCCCTTTCACTGAGACCTGAGCACTTTTCCCAAGTGCAAGTTTTCCACTATAAAATCACACATCAAAATAGAATTTGCTGTCCGGAACCTCACGGAGGCTGATTGAAGCTTTAGGAGGGCTTAGCTGGACAGAAAGGGTCAATGCACAAAGTGGGGAAGTCGTTTCTTTTTCCTATGGGCTGTCTCATATAATTTAATGCCTGCTCTTGACTTCACAGTCAAGCTTCACAGTTTGCATGCAATCCAGGCTCCTGTGTCTGGAAATGAGACTTTGGATTTGGAATCTGCAGGAACAACTGGATCTTTTCACAGTTTTCACCAGAAAATATCCATTTTGGTGCACTGCGTGCAGTTCTAATGTCCTCAACTTAAGAAGGACTTGGAGCTGTTGAAGCAAGTCCAGAGGAGGCCACAAGGATGACTGGGGGCTGGAGCACCTCCCATACGAAGACAGGCTGAGAAAGTTGGAGCTGTTCAGCCTGGAGAAGAGAAGGCTGCGTGGAGACCCCAAAGCAGTTTCCAGTATCTAAAGGGGTCTACAGGGATGTCGGTGAGAGACTCTTCATCAGGGACTGTAGTGATAGAACAAGGGGTGATGGGTTCAAACTGAAACAGAAGAAGTTCAGGTCAGATATAAGGAAGAAGTTGTTTACTCTGAGGGTGGTGAGGCACTGGAATTGGTTGCCCAAGGAAGCTGTGAATGCTCCATCCCTCGCGGTATTCAAGGCCAGGTTGGACAGAGCCTTGGGTGATGTGGTTTAGTGTGAGGTGTCCCTGCTTATGGCAGGGGATTGGAGCTGAGTGATCTTAAGGTCCTTTCCAACCCTAACTGTTCTATTATTCTATGATTTGTTGATGCCTTCAGCTGGGCAGCCAGTTTTCCCTTTTCTCCATGATCCGTAACAGACTGCATCCTCAAATGCTTTTTTATTTTGCTTGTGACACAGTCAGGCAAGAGGCAAGAAACCTCAGAAAAAAAAATATACAAGCAGCCAAGAAGAAAAGACAAAACAAACCGTCTCACCGAGGCAGAGACCTCAGAGCTCATTTATTTCAACTTCCAATTTGTGCTGAGATTTTCCAATTTGCTGATGTTGAGAAGTACATTGAATCTTGGCTCAGGTACAAGATCTTAAAGTTGGATTTTTTTTCACTTTTCTTTTTTAAAGTAGAATTTAAATCCATAGCAGCAGAGGAGACAGAGGAGCTGGCAGATGAAGCCTGCCCTTTCCAGGATGGGGAATTTGCAAGCTCGGTGATAGGTTTCACAGACGGAGAATTGTTTCCTTTACGTTTCAGTTGTGTTGTGATATTGAAAATCATCAAAGCTAATTTCCTTGTTGTTAGAACTGTGAGGGAGAAAAGAAACATTGCTGGGTTATTTACTTCATTGATACTTTTCTTTCCTTGGGGTTGCAGTATCCGTGATTTTTCTTGATGATGTCCAGCTTGTCTAACTAGGATATTGAAGTGTTCTGCAATCTATTACCTCTCTTCAACCAAGGCTTCCAGGTACAAGAAGGACAAAAATATCAACTGTCAAAGTGTGCTAAACTTGATTTTCATTCACTTGAGAACTACTTTGAAGGAGAATGCATGAGCAGCTTGGTGGAACTTTTGACACTTAGCCAGGACTAACCTGCTACATCATTACAAATCAATCATATAATTAAAAGCATCTATTAATTTTCTCTGCTTCTTAGTATCTTTCCTTATGTGCAAAACTCCAGTAAAATTGCTCAGTGTTGACTCTTCTTTGTGCCTGGTCTCTTTTCTCAGTGATAAGACAAGAGGAATCGTCCACAAGCTGCACCAAGGGAGATTTAGACCAGATTTCACGGAGAGGGTGATCAGATATTGGAACAGGATGCCCAGGGAAGTCTTGGCAGTCCTGGGGTAAAGGTTGGACTTGATGATCTTGAAGGTCTTTTTGCAACCTAGTTCATTCTATGATTCACTTGATAGCATGCCCTTCAGTGTCATAAGTCATAATGATTGAAGATTGTTGCTACTAATGTAAAGACACTGGGAAAATGAAAGTTTACTGGTAAAGTAGCTTGTGTAGAGCACATTTAGGCTTCATGAGAAATTTTTGGTATCACAAATGCCCAACATACAGGTGAGGACCTATTGGAAGCAGCACTAGTGAATACCATAACTCCCTCAAATGACTGCTGAGGTGACTCTCCTGTGAAGTGTTAGTAACTCTGTATGCTGTCTTCAGAGTGCCACTTCAAGGCAATATTCCCAATAGGAAAATATATTTAGCATTACAGTGACCCTCCAAGTACTGGAACAGGTTAACTGCTGGAGCTATCTGTTTCCTGCTACTGCAGTTTCTTTGCCTGACTGCTCACACTTTCACGATCAAGGGACCACATCCTTATATTGGCAATTTATCTCACTAGTTCTTCTCTCCCAGCCAAAAAAAGAATACAGGGTGGCCAAAATTTCCCCTGAAAAATATAGAAAATCTACCAGAATATATGGTTTTCTTTGCTCAGGTCTCCGCCCTGAATGGCCACTCAGATTAGGCAAAGTGTTTTCAGAAACTGAGTTGTTACTGCTTTTCTTCAGCAGCAGAAGTTAAGGCCAAATGGGAATCGAAGGATCTAGATAAGGGTATCAGTCATGCCAGTTTGTTCCTTGCTCTCTATGCAGGAGATAACAGCCTGAGAAATGTGATGAGCTAAGCTTGAAATTGTGCCCTACTACACTCTGTTTTGGACTTAGCAGAAAGGGGGGTACTACCTAGTTGCATAAATGAAGCAAACACTACGGGAAGACTCATACGAAAAATGAAAGCCACAGTGTTATTTTCACTGGGGGTCAGTAGCAGGAAGAAAATATCAGTGAAAAATAAAAAGAGAACAAGGTACCAGAGCATGAAGTCCAGGAAAAGGAATTCCCCCTAAGAGTGAGAAAAAAGGTATGCATGAGAACGGTAGGCATGAATCTACAAGACAGGTTTCAGTCAGGGAGAAAACCACTAAAGGGGCAGGATTAGTGGACATGGGGCTAAGCTTTGTGTCAGGCAACCTAAGATCTCTCAACAGTTCAGTCATGATTTGCCCTCAGGTGAATTACTTACTTCCTACAGACATCTAATTCACTTTCTGCCCTTCATCTATCAGCCTTTAGACAGAAGGTTCACTACTGCAAAGCCCATCTTTGGTAGCTGTGTGAGGAGTGGCACAGTGAATTCCTATCAGTAACAGAATCATAGAATAATTGTTCAGCTTGGAGAAGAGAAGACTGAGGGATGCACTCATCACCCCTCAAGGGGGGCAATGGAGGGAGGTGCTGATCTCCTCTCTCTGCTGACCATCAATAGGACATATAGACATGGAATGAAGCTGCATCAGGGAAGTTCAGATGGGACATGAGGAAAAGGCTCTTCACTGAGAGGGTGGTCAGTCACTGGAAGACTGGCCAGGGAAGTGGTCACAGCACCAAGCCTCTGAGAATTCAAGGAGCATCTGGATGATGCTCTTAGTCAAATGGTTTGGTTTTAGGAAGTCCTGCAAGGAGCTGGACTTGCAAGGAAAGAGTACATCTGAAGAGAAGCCTACATCTTGGATGGATCAGGGATCCAAAGCAAACAGGAAGTAGGTTGGAGTGAACAAGAACACTGGTTATAGATGGTCCCCACCTTGTTTGGTGCACCAAGACCCCAAATGAACTCATGGATCAGGAGTTGTCTGGGGCCTCCGAATGCAGCCATGACCCTTAGCAGTAAGCCAAATGGGTTCACATGTCCAGGGTGGCTTTGGAAGGTCAGGAGAGGGACAGCTTTACTTTTCTGGTGTCACTCTTCCACAATTTCTATTCAAGTGCTGTCATAAAGACATCAACAGTCACTGGGTATGGAGCAGCACCTCGAGCAGAAGGAGCAGTGAGAGTTACCTATGGGAGAAGTCTGAGGATAACTGAATGTGATGACAGACTTCTCTCTCATCTGCACTTGTGCTCCTTCCAAGTTCCTCATGCTGAACTTGCTGTCCACTTGTATCCTAGGTCTTCTTTAGCTGCCTGGATTGTATGGTTTTAGAAACCTCATGATGTGAACTAATAATAAACAAATGAAAGAAGTTATTGAAAACATTACAGGCCATAATTTTAATAAATGTTGGATCCTGTCACTATGTTCTCCAGTATTTATAGTTTTATATACTGCCAACAGATCCAAGTGTTTTGTCTTTCTGACAAACATTTCATGCAATCATAAATTAACTCATTTTTCAACAAAATCTGACATCAGCAGTTAAGCTGTCAGTACATAGAAGTACTAGCGTTGGCAAATCCTCATCTCATCATGAAAACAAAGAGCTTTAAATGCATCCCAGACAGTGAGCTAAGTGTGGCTGGGCTGTGTCTGCTATTGCAGGCCACATTGGTCACAGAGCTGACAGGCAGTGATTCTCCAACTCATGCATCAGCTAAAAGGGCTACCACAGACATTGGCCTTATCAGTAATCCTGCACAGATATGCAAGAGCAACTCCTGTGCTTTCAATGAACCTAGGGAACTGAAAGCTTCTTCATTGTTTCTTGCTGCGTGTGTTTAGTCCATGTGTTATTAGTTTAGATCTTAAGAGTTCTGCACTAGGAGCGTGGGGTTTTTTAGGTACAGTGCTAATATAAACAAACACCAGACTGATAGGAGGTTTTTGTATTCATTTGACGCTGGGATTTACCTGCTTTCTGATTGAGTAGGATACTTTGGACAGATAGAACTGCTACCACCTCTTTTGAGAGAACTGCAGAGGAGGCAGAGCTGCATTGAGCTATGCAGAAGCTCAGGAAGAGCTCTGTTTATAGCTTTAATCCACAAGAATCTTTCGCTCTGAGCAAAGGCCCATGCTTAATAAGAATCACAATTTAATTTCATGAACTGCTCTATTTCTTAATGTTCTTAAAGAGAGGTCTTCTCCACAGACTTCCTCAAGGGGACATCCTGCCTGCAGAAACCTGTCTAAGCATAGTGCTGTTAAGGCATTCCTCAAAAGGGGGAAACATTTCAACCTTCCAACACATACATGTCTTCTCTGTGCAAAGATTGTAGATGAAATAACATGTACAGCAGGGGGGATGGAGCTAGATGACCTCAAGATCCTTTCCAACACAAACCAGTCTGTGATTCTATTCTAAAATTCTATGAACAATAAACTGTTCCTTGACAGAGCTGGGGGAGAAGGCAAGAGCAAGGAAATGTACCAAGGTTACTGCCAACACACTTGTATTTGATGCGAGGGTACAGGCACTTCTGAAAGAGCACTTGGAAAGCTTGAGAAGTTTGGGTGCCTACGGACCAACCTAAGTCCTTCCAGAAGTCTGGATATTAACAGGTATCACCCAAACTCAGTCTTGAAGGTCTAAGGTTAATGGTGAACAGGGATTCTATCCTAGTTCCAAGCATTCATTTCTTAAAGGAGATGGCTGATCTTAGTATCAGGGAATAATGTACAGACAAAGTCCAGCTCACATTGCCTGGACATCAAGCTGGCCACGTGTGTGCAAGGTCCAGGATCCATGAGCATTTCTTACTTTCTTGGGAAACTGATTTTCCTATCCCGGGTGAGATACTGCACCAGCACAGCTACACATCTCTGACTAGAAACTAATTCATGCCAAGACAACTAAGAGCAGGACTGAGCAAATTCAGTTTTTTGGTGCATGCTGAAAAGACTGTTTAGATTGGCAAATTGTCTAGGTCAAGTTTTGGGAGACTGTGAAAAGATGCTCATAATTCACTCAGTTCGCACTGTGTAAACATAAGTACTTAGCCCCATTTTAGACTTTTTGGCACATCCCACCTGGATTAATAGTTTAGAGCCAAATAAGATTTATGACTCAATAGAGACCACCTGGTCCATAAGACCCGTGTCATATATAGGGCATGGTCAGGCATTTCACGATGCTTTCAGAACTAAATGAAATCTTACAGTTGGTGGAAACATTAGTAAAAACCTTCACTGTGCTTTGGAGTTAACTTCTAAGGGGAATTTGTGATTCAGGAAAACTCTCCACTGAGGAAAAAGTTTCTATAAGCCTGTTTTGACTGCAGAATTCTGCTTGCATGGGGACAAGGAAAGAGCCGGCTTCCTGAACTAGGAGCCAGAGTGGAGCAGCTCCTTTGTGCATCTCAGAGCCAAGCAACAACAGCCTCTGTTGGTATGATTCTATGATACATTCTGCATTTTCCAGCCCTTTTTGGGACTGGGTGTGGCAATGGAGGGCAACGGAGGGCAATAAATCAAAGATATCTAACATTCAGTTTATACAGAGTTAATTACGAAGTTGAAGAAAATAAGTGCTTATGCTTTAATAAGAGGCAGCCTTCAGATTCGCTAGTGACAATAAAAGCATAACTTGCATTTTTTGTTTAGTGTTCCTACTTCAGCTGATGTCTGCTCTCATTCATCATATCTTTTCAACATCTTGGCTTTCCTCCCAGGCAGGAGATGCTTGATTTTATGTTTGGGATTTTTTCCTAAAAGGAATAGAATATAATAGGAACCATTTTCATTTAGTTGCAGCAAAATATACAAGGAGCTAAATAATATCTGAATCAATACGGGATGAGACCACATGTCTTACTGTTTAAGGATTTAAACTTTGCGTATTTCTCCATTCTTCCAAAGTGAAAAAAAATGTGATTCTTTAATCATTTGAAAGCAGTATAGACATATGTTCGGGGAAGGGTTCTGTTTGTTTATCATTGTCTCTAGTGTGCTGTGTTCCTCTTGTCTTCACTTGTTTAATACAAAGCCTTTCAACGTCTTTTCTCTCAACTATTTTGTTGAGGAGTGCATGGAGTACTTGATGCAGTATAATGCTCAAAGTACCACTGACATCTTACTTTTACAGTTGTAAAAGAAGAATTTCAGTTTTTTTGCTTTTGGGAACAAAGGGAAGGAAGATGGAAAGCAAAGTAAAAAGGGTAGGTAATGATTTTCCCTAGCAGAGCTAGGCTAAGAGCAGATTTGGCAGGTCTTCACAGCTTTGTCTCCAACAGTTCTGGTCCTTTGTTGATTTCAAATGCTGCTGAGAAATCTTCTTACTACCTGACTTGCACTCTGGGCTTCTGCTGCTGACCACCCAAGAAGAAAAGAGAGAAGCATGAGGAAAATGTTCCTGAGAGCAAGGTTTGGGCACGAAAGGATTGTAAGAAAGGTAAGGCTGATTTGTATGACCTCATGCTTTGTTTGCTGCTCAATAATTTCTGTTTTCTAGCAAAATACAGCTCATTTTAATAGTGCTGTGGATTCAGTCCCCACTGGAGGACATAGGCATTGTCCAGGTATTAACCCAGTATTTTGATACAAAAGATCAAAACAAATATGAAAGTCCTAGCAGGAAACAAGGATGAATTCATTACAATTTCCTATCACAATCTAGAAAGACTGGAAGTGTTTGGAAACAGAAGTGTCTTTTTCTCTTAGAAACTGGTTTGTTTTTACCACAGATTTTTTTGCACCACAGCCAGGAGTACAGTTGCTTTCTAAGGCAGTGATTTCCCTTTCCCATTCTCTAAACCTAAGCTTGTTTGCTTAATGAGTTGATGTATCTGAGCAAAGTGCTAATCACATCATTCCCTGATTCTCTGTTAAACGTAAATATGGAGAGGCCTTAACTGCATCATCCCAGTGTTCAGTTTATCTTGGAAATCCTTGCAAATCCAGCCATCATAATCCCAGTCTTCCCATGCAATTATTCTTGAGTATGTGTTTAAATACTTTCCTGAAATGGAATTGTTTCCTCAACTGGGCTCAATTGGCTTGTCTAAAAGCAGGCTGTACTGCAAGATTATCACTTCAACAGATGGTTAAAACTAGTCAAGATACTTGTAGTCTTTAAACACAAAGGTGTACAGCAATAATTAGAAATCAATTGTATAAGGATCTTTGACAAATCCATTACAAGAGTCTGGGTGATTCAAGAATGGTTCACACCAAAGTGAACATCCAAAAACTGGACTGGACTACTTGGTCCAACAAGTTCAATTTCTTACGATTATAAACAAGTGTATAATGAACGTGCAGTACCGAAAGGTCTATAAAGCATATATTCCACCTGCCTTCACAGGCCAACAAACCATTTTTAACAGCCTGGGCCTAGTCTTATTATTGAAAACTCAAATGCCACCACTATAGTGTGTCAAGAAAAGGTGACCAAGGGCTTTGCCATGACATCCTCCAGTAGTCATAGGCGACAGGCAGTGCAAAAATGCTACAGAAAAAGACAAAAACTCAACTCCACCACCCTGATCTGGGAGGCACATCTCCCAGGGATGTGAGTGCGCCAGTGAGACTCACCAGCAAAGGGACAACTTACCCCTATGTGTGTCTGCAGCAATCTGCAGTGATTCAGAGAGAAGTAAAATCTTCCTCTAAAACATCCCAGGAGACAAATTATACCTAAGAAGCAAACAGTTCCTCCTCTAGGCAGCTGGCAGAAGCCCTGAAGAATGACAATGATATATTCAATGATCTAGGCTTCCTTGTCAAACTGATGGCATCACCTGAAAGCATCAACTGCTTCAAAGGAAGTTGCAAGGAATAAAGCTGTCATCTAAAAAGAAATAAGAGGATAAGAGGGGTGGTGGGTGAAGAAAACTTTGTCTGGCATTTAGGTCTGGATCATTTCCAGTCTTCCTATAGTATACTATAGACAGATGCTCTATGAAATGGGGAAGAAATGAAGGAAAGAAAAAGAAAACATGCTCTCTGGCTTATGGGGAGATGAAACTATGCCACAGACCAACAGAGATAAGTATATGACATGGACATTTGAAATATCCAGGAAGAGGTACGTATGTTTGCTTAAATATAATTGCAAATACGCACCAAAGACATTTAATCAGGGAAGAGACAGTCTCAGAAAGTTTCCATCAGTGAAGTGCCTTCTGATTGCAGAGGCTTATAATGAAGTTAATGAGGATAACACTTTAATCATAGATAGCTGCTGTTGTGCGGAGTATAATAGCAACAGTATTTAGCCTGGATTTTTTCTCTGACAAACACAAATTTAGATCATAATGGTCAGATGTTTGGCTCCCAATTCTCAACCGAGTCAATTAAAATTAGAGAGAATAGGAGAGTTCTTGCTGAGAGACGAATGGGCCCAAACTCTTTTGAAAGGCAAATCTTTTTTGTTCACATCTCTACACATTGATTTAGGAACTTCACAACTTAGCACTGGCTACTGAATTTAAATTAGGAGCCAAAAGATACTGCACTGCTTTAAGAACACAGTTAATGAATTAAGCTACCCAGTATGCCCTCAAGGTAAGTAGCAATCATTATTTGAATTTTAGAAATGCAGAAAACTAAGGCCAAGTAATCTCTGAAGTATCCATCAATGTGCCTAATTCAGGCTACCCACCTTTTGGTTTTCCAGAGGCTTGTTCAGCATTCTGCTGACAGCCAGTGCAAGAATTAAGCCAAGGGACAAGATCTGGAAAAATACCATAAGCACTTCCAATTTAGGTGTCAGAGAATAAAAAACTGGATGTCTGTGCCCCCTGCTCTGCACCCTGCATGGTGAGAATAAGGAAATGTGAGGCATCCCTGCAAACTCAACGGGCAGAGCTTACCATCCCATGGGCAGTCACACATAGCCTGGCATTAAATAGACTGGTAATGTTTGAGCAGGATGTGTTCAAGTGCTCTGTAGAGTGCATGTGTTTGAATCAATCATGCAGCTTAGGTGCTTCCATCTGCTTGGGGTCCTTGGTTGAAGGAAAGGTTGCAATTCAAGGAGGTTATTTTCTCCTTAAAGGCTACTATGGTGGACCTTGTCCAGATCCAGGTCTGTGCTGCCTCTAGGCCTTCCCCATATTCAAATATCTCATCACTGAAAAGAAAATCTGAATCTTATCTTTTACTGAAGCTAGTTTACTGTTCAGTCAAAGCTACAGGAGATGTTGCAAAAGAAGTTGCATAGAGAGGTCCTAGTCCTACCTCCATTTATGTACTTCAATTAAGGATTATCTAATGTGCTCTGCACAGAGCAAGGGCTGGAGAGAACCTTCTTTTCAACGCAGTTAGGTCTTCCAGCAGCACAGGCAGGAGGCCAGCCAATGTGGAAGGCATTTTCCCAAGTCTGAGGATGATGATGGTCCTATACTCACATATTTAGGAATTAAATTTGAAGCTGCAACAGTTATGTCTTTCAGCAGAAATCTGCACCAAAAAGAAATGCAATGAAGATGCCTAGTTGGTAGTGGTGGGTCACCTTCAAAATGAAAACTTATTTTCTGTTAACTATAACTACATATTCTGAGTGTTATGTGGGGTATCCAGATTTCTAGGAGTGTAGCAGCATGGAAAATTGATCTTGTAATGAGGAAATCTAAAGGGAAATTGAATAAAGTTGGAAGCTTGCACACTCACTGTCTGCTGCTTGAACGAGTCAGCAGCTGTTGTCGATGCAGCCCGGTACTCCTTTGGATGATATCCATAAAGCACGGTTTCAAAGGAGAAATTTTTCAAACTCTAACAAAGGAAAACATTGGGAGGAAGCATTTTCCTTCTGTTTGTAAGGTAGGTGGAAGACATGGTTGTGCTTATTCCACAACTTGTTTCAATAAGAGCAGCTGGTGGTTTTCCCTTAATTCAGAGATGATACCGCTCTACTGCACATGAACGAGTTACCTCTCCAGGGCCTGTAAGTCCTTGCTATGGTTAACAGCAGTCCTTTGGTAGTACAGACCATCCTGAGGACAGCAAATTTTATCCCTGACAGATTCCATTACTTAAATCTTTTAAATGATCTTTTAATAGCATACATTACAGCTTCCTACCTTCTCCACACAATGGTGCAAAAGAAAAGGAAAAATACTGAAAAGATTTCAAAATCTTTTACCCAGAAACATGTCACTTCTTGGATGAAACAGATAAGCAGTATGAAGAACTCAGTGTCCTCCACATTTGTCTGGTTCAGCTTTCATTGTTGAGCTGACATCTCAGCTTAAAGATCCTGAATTCAAGGGGAAGGGAAAACTGACACAAATTATTCCATCAGTAAGTGCTTTCAGAATGAAGCTCAAGCTTAGATAACCCAGTTCAACACAGATTTCATTTCTCTACATTTCAAAAGCAAGTCAAAGAAGAAATAAACTTTCCTAAGATGAGGTAGTCAGAATATTTGGAAAATGCCAAGGAGGATTTTGAGGTGTTTGTCTTCAGCTGCAACACAGTCACCTCTTCTCTAGCTTCGTGGTTGCTAGGCTTAAATGCAGAATTTCTAATCAGTTTGGAAGCATCTTGAAAGTAAAGCTCAGTGACCTGGAATGGAAATTATAACCTTGCAAACAGATGTGCCATTAAATGCACAGCCATGTCAACTGTATTTTTAGCTATTACTGGAAGAGGCCTCAGCTTTCTCTTTCCGAGTAGCATTCCCTTTTGATTAAGTGCACATTTCAGGTCAACATATCTGAGTGAAGCTGTAATTTCCATGATGAAACTGTTGAAATCCAAGTTCAGGTCTGTCTTGTCGGATGACCTCCTTAACGAATGCAGACAAGTAGCAGTGACAACTTACATATCCTGATAGTTGGCTGAGAATATGCGATACTAGAGTTCTCTTTATTGCTTCTCTGAGAGCAATTTTTATGACACTGATGGCAATAATATACCTTCAGGTCTATCACTGCATTGTATTTTATAATAAAATGTTATGAGAAATTAAAAATTATGTAAAAATGAGTTAACTATTATCTACATATGATTTTAACCTCCCATTTTGTGCAGATCTTACTGAAAATTCTCACCCTATTGTTGGCCCCGAAGGAGAGCGCAGTGGAGGCGCACCAAAATCACGCAATCCAGATCACAGAAGATATTTAGAGGTATTCATACATATCAGTGCTGAAAATGATTTATTGGTCCTGGATCTGAACTGACATTTCCATATACCCATGCTGGGGTTTGCTTGAGGATCTGTTTTCTGCTCTTTATTGTGTGCTGTAGCTGCATCCATGTCTGAGATGTGTAGGTGGTCAATAAATATTTATCCTGCTACTCTAGTTCTGTGGTTGGATGTAATCAAGAAGTGAAAAAAAGCCCCAAACAAACCAAATCCCCTCCCAGAACCTGTGGTGCAGAGCATGGATAATGTGTAATTCAAGTGAGCAATGCTGCCTAATTGGAGCAAGCTGGCCACCAGCAGTCTGGTGGTGCCTTTTGTGGGCATCCTTGAAAAGGTGAGTCCCAAAGAAGAGGATCTGGAGGAGACAGAAGTGATGACCGCACACTTCAAGATCATGTTCTCTTCAGCAGCAAAATGTGATTCAGGGGAAGCTGATTTAAGTTGACTGGTGGGTAGATGTGTACAGTAAAAGTACCCATGGCTTGATTACACTGGCTGTAGCCCTTTGTTGTTTTAATATGACCTGGGTGTGTACCTCTCTAATTTCTTCAAAACAATAGCTCCTTGTTAACACAGTCATTTTTGCTCAGGTATGTTGAGGCGCACTTATACCATCTGATCTAAAGAACATGTAACAGCTTTGGAGGGGGAAGGCTGGGCCTGCAGGGGTCATAATTTCTATCTGTATCTGGGAAAGGATCTTACTGAAGGCCTGGTGAGGACAGCAAACCCCTGAACTCCTTTTGACCTTCTTCATCCAGGAGAGTCACTCATGATCTCTTTTTTTTCTCTAAACAGGCATTTGTATCTGTATCAACATCACCAGAACAAAAGTGAAGCAGCTTGAAATCAGGCCCATTCTGTCTCTTGAATGCAAAGGCTCCACAGTCTGTCAATGGCCCCTCCAGTTTGATAGCATCTACTGTTCTCATGTAATTATTCCATTAATTCAGATTTCTACCAAAACGGGTTAGTCACTCCTGGCTTCTCCTTTATGAGCTTTTCCACATTAAAAATATCTCAGTAATGAACACCTGGGCTTAACCTCAGTGCTGTGGTAATGTATTGTGATCATACATTAGGAACTATTGGTTAATGCATTTTACAACACAAAGCAACTTCTTGATAAATTATGAAGCAGCCCCACCATAAAACACATGAATTGTGATCTATGCCATTGATATTTTGTCATTGTTTATTAAACTTCATAGCACAATGCATGGCCATAAATATCTCTCAAATGACTAGCATATGACTAGGCTGCACAGTAATACCATACCTTACTTCTGTGCAGATGTAGATGTAATCATAGCTTCCAGTGTCTGTGAAGAACAGTGGCTGCCCCTTCTATAAGGTAGAGTAGCCTCCGGCCACTGCACTCTATATTCAGCACATGTAGAGCTGAAGAGATTGTTGTATTTCAAGGACCTGTACTGTTCTTACATAGAATCATAGAATCATTTAGGCTGGAAAAGACCTTTAAGATCATCGAGTCCAACAGTTAACCTAACAGGGGACTCTTCTTTTTATTACTATCCTGGATTTTTACATGTTTATTCCAAATCCTGGATTTCTACTTCTTGTTCAAGAAGCAGATCAGAGTAGATCTTATTCAAGAGCTTATTTTTACCCCCTTATTCCTTTTAGTGATTTTGTTGGAGCTACCTTTGGCCACCAAACATCAGGATTTCACCAGAGAACCAAAATGTTAACCATAGCTCTGGTAAAATATGTCTTATGATGTTTCTCAAAAAGCACTGACTACAGTTCTAATATTCTGTAAGAATGAAGAAATCTGCTTTTGGTCAGGATTAGTCAAGTGCATTTTCTCAACAGTAGAGCAGAAGGACACATTGAACTTGTAGTGATGGATATTTTATTATCATGCATTGTCTGGAAGCATTGAAGACTGTGAATACAATCTGGGAGATTACTCTTTTGTTCGAATGCTCTCTAAGCAAAAGCAAACAACAGCTGTTGGGAGGTGGTTGAAGGAGAAGGTTCCATGCAAACCTGTACTGTTCAGAGAGAGGAAGGCAGATAGAGCTGCCTGGGTTTGCTCTGTAATCTGGTGAAGTGTTGACCAGCACTCATTTATTCTATATAGAAAAAAGAATTATTTTAAGGTAAGTAAACAGCTTTTATTGGTTCAGCCTGATCCCACACCCTTTATGAAGAAGGAGAAATGGGGCTTGACGAGTTATCAAATTACCATTACATCTTCCTGGCTTTGGTCTTTCTGCAAAGCAAACAGGCTGGCCATGCTCTTCCCCATCCTAAGGATTTCTGGGCAATCTCATTGTTATAATTCTTTTCCTGCATATGGATTGGAAAATGTAATTTAGAAGCACTTGAGCTCTAAGAAGGACAGTCCAGATAGTCTGGTCAGCCTTATGCAAACAAGGATTTAAGTAGATGCACACTGAATGGGAAATTGCTGTGGGACAAAGACCCTTGAAAGATGATATATCACTGCCCGCTTTCCTAGTCAGGTTGAAACCAATTCTATCGTAATGGCGAATGCGTATCACTGAACAAGTGTGACCCTGTTGTATGCAACAGAAAAACTAAGGTCAAGGCAGCAAAATAGTTTCTGCAGGAATAGTGGTTTTGTTACAGGAAAACAAGTGAGAGGAATGGAAAGTAGTTTCTCCAGCTTCCTAGCAGTAAAGCATGCCTGTTCCCAGTATGACTCTCCCTAGGTGCTGGCATGTTTTCCTTCTGGTACAGCGTGCTCTGCATTATTAAAAGGCTTCTTGTTTGACCTCATCACTAGGTTTTTATTTTACTTTTTGATTGTAGTGGCTAAATATAACAATAAATGATTTAAAGAGGAGACAGAAATAAGTGTTAGGGAAAACAAACAGCCTCCCCCCTGCCAAAATGCTGAGTGGCATTGCAGCAAATGGTTGAAAGAATCAGATTTAATTAGGGTTCCTTTCAGCACTGAAAATTCCATTTATGCACACTATTAAAATAATCTTCTACATTAATACTAATTTACATCATCAAAATAGCACTTCATCTATTATTCATATGGCATTGTAATTTCTCCCAACTGAGAGGGTGAAGCGTGGTAAGACTCTTCTGCTAGATACTGCACAGATATTAAGATATCAGTAATGGCTCAGGGCTTTTTTTTTTTTACATCATTAGATATCCCACAGTTTCTTCTCTTCTCTGGAACTGTGTAATGACCATTGTAATAACTATTGCACTCTTCCTGAGCTCCTTATTGCCAAAAGGTCTTTCTTTCACAGGCGTTCTTGCAAAGTCAATCTCTCCTTGCCTGCTGTCAAAGTGCAGCCTTGTCCAGGGAGGGCGCAGGAGAAGTTTAAGCAAGAAAGTAGCTCTTGAAGGAGGGCAAATAAAAACCTCATTTCTTCTCGAGTCTGAAGAATGATAAGGAGAAGTAATGTGCAGCATGCAACACAGCTGGAATTTCGTGTGGATTGTCCTGGAGAGACAGTGCTAGTTTGCAGCTTTCACACTCTGTGGCAAGTTCTCCATGTGTACATGTGCAGGATGTTGGTGTAGCTCCCTCTTCCCAATGGGCATCATGGCATGCACCTACCTCACCCTACACTACATGACAGACTGGGGCCTCTGGCTTTTTGAGGAGCAGGTGCTAATGCACATGCCCATGGCATGGGGTTGGAATTGGATGACCTTAAGGTCCTTTACAACACCAACTATTTAATGATTCTGATTCTACGACATCATGATGTTTTCAGATTTCTGACCCCAACTCTCATTATGTTAAAAAGACAGAACAAAGGTGTCACTGAACTAGTTTGGCAGCATAGAAGGGTCTTTCACTCTCTACAACTACCTGAAAGGATGTTGTAGTGAGGTGGGGGTCAGTTTCTTCTCCAAGTAACAAGTGATAGAACACTACCTCTTGGTAATGGCCTCAAGCTGCATCAGGGAAAGTTCAGACTAGATATAAGGGACAATTTCTTCACTGAGAGGGCGCTCAGGCATTGGAACAGGCTGCCCAGAGAAGTGGTAGAATCACTGTCCCTGGAAGTGTTCAAAACCCATGTAGATTAGGCCCTCGGTGATATGGCTTACTGGTGGCCTTGGCAGCGCTGGGATAATAGTTGGACTTGATGACCTTAGAGGTCTTTTCCAACCTATCTTATTCTATGATTCAACAGTATGTTTTTCATCTTCATGAAATTGCAGTTCCCTGAATGCTTACCAGGCAGATTCTTTCTTCATCGACCCATTTGTGAAGTGAAAATAGAAACTTCTGAATCACTGCTTAAGGACAAACTTCTCTGATAATTTATCTATTACGCTGAAATAATTGTTTGTAGAGATAGGAGAGCACTTACTGCATGAAGCTTCATCTTGTCTCTCCTGCTCCAGCTGAGGGAAGGGCAGATGACCCAGCAGGACTTTCATGTTCTGTGCTGGAGTGAGTCACTGCGCTTCTGCTGATTAATACAAAGGAAAAAATAATTGCCTACAAGGACTGCTGCTAATCACTGAATAACAACCTGGAGGGAGGAAGGGGGGTAGGAACAGTGTAATTTTACTTTTGACAAAGAAAGAGGTCTAAACAGAAGTTTCATGTGTCAGTTGAAGATGAAAAAGTACTTCATGCAGTATTTCTTGGCTTTGGGACTCAAGTGGCCTTTCTACTTCCTGTTGGTTTAGCACTTGCACCAATGTGCAATATGACTCTGAGATGTTTAAAGAACAATAATCATATAGACTTGAAAATCAATAAATAAGACAAAGTCATTCCAGCTGTAATAACCCTAAATATCAGAAATTTTATGAAGGGATTATTTTTGCCATGAGTTTAAAGGCCTTCCTTTATTACCTTTGTAGTTTTATTAATCTCTATAATGCCTTTTTTTGTGCCTAGGATGGTGCTTATTAATTACTGGTTGACATATTCCTGGCTTTTTATAATATATTAAGCACTGTAGAGCAGATGTATGGTAAAGTACAACTAAGCCTGACTGGTCATCATGAAATTGTTTGTGGGAAGGATACTTGGATAAAGACTTAAGTATGGAGGAACTGTAAACTTGTGGATGTAGACTGAGTTTTCAACACACTTAGAAAACCATTAGCTAACATGCCTTATGAATAGATTTCCATCTCTGATTTCTATTTCTTGCTGCTGCATATGATCATAATAACATAATAAAAGAAAGACCTCTGATAGAATAAAAATAAGTTTCAAAGTGGATTTATATGATTCAAATGGATACATGAAAAAAGGATATTTTAATGTGTTCTGCGTTATCTCTCACCGTGTGAGTTCTGGGAACATCATGAGTTCTTGGTTAACTTACTGACGCACGATAGTATAGTAACAATTAAGTCAGGGTCCTCACAATAAGATATTCCTCATTGATTTATTGATTTATTGGTCTTTGTAGCCAAGACATTCCTGCTTCAATGGAGAAGATAAACAAGACATGTGAAAAGAGTTTAAATGAACAGCTGGGTATTTGTAGCAGAGGATATACAATGACTTCTTGCTCAAGGTCTCAGGGGATGTTTGTAGAAACCAGAAGTAGATACTTGGCAAAAGAGATCCAAATTAGGTGGTAAAGATTGGATAAGGAGCTGGGTTTCACAAAGTTTTTGTTGGCTAAGAACTATAATGACTGGACAGAAGGGAGCTGTTTTAAAAGAATGGAGCTGCCTTTAGCAAATGTCAATGTCTATGACAGAGAAAGCTTGAACAGATGGCTAAGTTTTCCCTGCTCCATTTTGAGAACTTTCAATGAGAAGCTGAAGGACCATGACCTCACATTATACTCAAGATTCTCTGTGAAACTAAAGATTCTGCTTTCCAGGCTTACCAGAAGTTTCAACATCAGGTTGTTAATGTAAAATAGGCCCAAACCGTAATACATCTATATTTATAGACAAACTGGAAGCAGCAAGAATGGCAGATTTTACAAGTCACTACCCCATCAGGTTCCCTGACCACAACAAGGACACCCAGGTCACAAACTCAGATGTTAAGCAGGAAAATGCTGATCCTCAGATCGCAGTTATAACTCTCAGATGTGTGGCTACTTGCCTAATGTAACATCTTTTAAAGCCAGAAGGAGCTAGCTATTATCCAATATGAAAAGCATAGACCAAGCCATAGGATGTGCTTTAAGTGGTTTTTTTTTTTTTCAAACCCATTATCTCTCCTTGAGCTGCGATACAACTTTCAGAAAAACATCCAATATTGATTTAAAATTTTCCAGAGATAGAAAATCCATCATAGCTGTTGGTAGGTTGTGCTGATAGTTAATTATCTCTCCTGTTGAAGGTTCATGACTTATTTCTTGTCTGAGCTTGTCTAGACTAAGCTAGATCTTTCCATGTGGTTGCCTGTGAGACAGAGGAAACTTTAATTCACTTTTCAGTGCTGTATGTGATAACTGGTGGGCAGCTAAATTTACCCATGTGATCTCCCTAATATTTTGGTACCCATCCTGAAATGGAGAGACCAGAACTAGAAGGAGTAATCCTACAGCTGCAATACCTTATCAAATTGAGATGCTGTGTGATTTCTGTTCATATACTCAGAAATACTTCAGTGTATATATCCAGGACTCATATTAGCCATTCTGGTCATGTTATACTCAGAAAGCTTGATTTTCTTCCAAAGTCACTAATTTCCAAGAGGGAATGGGATAATACACTATTCTTTATTCCTTCATGTATAACTTGACAGTTGACAAAAGCACACTTTCAGTGTGTCTACTTTAGTAGGTGGTTCTGTCTCAGTGCCCTCTCTTTTCAGTATTGGCTGCTTAGAAACCCATCTAAATGTACACTCTGTTTGCCATTACATGTCAAAGACTATCAGTCAAGCAGTTATAAAAAGTTCAACAGCTATATATTCATTTTGGAATCCTAGTGGAGGATATCCTAGTTCTTGTACAAGTTGTTTCTGGTGTAAAGTCAAATACCATAGTGATTTCTACTGTTTTAACATTATTGTCTTTTTCATCCAAGCCTGCATTCTCAGAAAAAAATGCAGTATATTATTTTAGCAAGATTTGTTCTTATGCTTACATTCTGTTCATACACTTAAAGATGGTACAAGTGTCATCTTTAATCCCTTATTAATAAATTCTCATATTCAACAGGGTATTTTTTTCCCCAGGATAGATGTCAGACAGAAATTTTGTCCTGTAATTACCGTACTTATCTTTTAAAACATTTGATCATGTGCATTTTAATCAGTACCTTGGAATTTTACTAGTATCCTAAAATATCTTGAAAATAAATGGAACACAGAATGGTTTGAATTGGAAGGGATCTTAAAGCTCATCCAGCTCCAATCACCTGCTGTGGGCAGTGACACCTTCCACTAGACCAGGTTGCTCCAAGCCCCATCCAACCTGGCCTTGAACACTGCCAGGGATGGAGCAGTCGCAGCTTCTCTGGGCACCCTGTGCCAGCACCCCAGCACCCTCAAAGGGGAGGATTTCTTCCTAATATCTAATCTAAAGCTACCTTCCTTCATCTTACAACCATTACCTCTTGTCCTATCCCTAAGTAGTATCTCTCTCGTCAGGTACTTATATACATCAATAAGCAACCTTCTCCAAGTTAAACAGTCATAGCTGTCTCAGGTTCTCCTTTCTCTCTTCTCTCTTTTCTGAATCCAAATATCAAAAGGACTTTAGCATAATGAATCATCACATGTTCTGGAGGAGCTCAGTTACAGAAACTGGAGTTACAGCTGTCATGGCTAAATTGTGAAATAATATTTACAGAGCTGTTAGAGCCTCGTGAACTCAAGATACAACATTGCTATTCCAGGTGAAAAGGGATGCATTTCCCCATCTGCTCTTTCAGTCTTAGCAGTTAGACATTAATTACTGGCATGATTCCAGCACATTAGGGATTGATTTGCCTGATTTGTGTGTGTGTGTGTGTGTGTGTGTGTGTGCGTGTGTTATTGAAGGACTGCAATGAAGCATATAGTAATTTTAAACTAAAGAGCACTAAACTATAAGCTCTGGGGAACATGTTTCAAATCTGCCTTAATTTACTGGACCTTCACTGTTTGAAGAATGTCCTTGATGAGCATTTACCAGTGTTATAAAATCACCAGAAGATGATCTGTTGCAGTGCTCAGAAACTCCTGAAGGCTGTGACAAGGCAGATGGCTCCAGTTAGGTTACAGAATGGACATTATGCTTTCTGTCTATTGCTATCTTCTAATATGAAAACTCAACTGAAGCACACATGAAGGGTAAGCCAAGACTTTACAAAGCCACATTTGACTTACACCTGCTTAAACACAGGGACTGTCACAACATTCAGAGGAGTCTAGCACCTATTGTCCCATGCCCTGGCTAATATTGTCTTATCAAGTTGTGACCCAGCCTATGCAGCCTATGGGAGGAGCATATCTCTGACTTCTAGATTACCCTTGATCTGGTATGGGGTGAAGGATTCGCCCCTGTTTCTGTTTTTGCAGATACCCTTGTAACACTCTCTGTATAACTTGGTTTTTGAGAGCACTCAAACCCAGACAGCTCTTATGGTAAAAGTCGAGGGTTATATACTGATGCAATTTATAATTTACACAACAACATAGGAAATGAAGGTGGCCTTCTACGACTCTGTAGGTTTATTCACCTAGAAGAGATTCATTCTGTTTCATCCCTCTTGCTCAGCTCTACCAGCTGTGATGAAATCCTTCAGCAAGTCTTTAGCATTCAAAATTGCTTTCATTGACTGAGGTCTTGATCTTCTTTGTCTTTGGAGACAAACATTTCCCTGGAGACTCATTTTGTGCCTGGGATCCTGCTCAAGTTCAAACCTTGCCCCTTACGTGCTTTTTATCACTCGTAAAGTTGATGTATAATAGAGCCATTATGTTTTCACTTTTCATCTGAAGGGTCTTTCCAGCACATGCCTATCTTCAGAGATGCTGGTGTCTTTTGAGTATAGATGGCTGAGAAAACAGATCTGCTGGCTGCTTGTAAGCCAAATTTACTAATTGTAGCTAGCAGTAATATATTCTATGAAGGAAACTGTGACTAGATAATGGGGTTTAAACACACTAAACTCTATAAAATATTGAAGTATCAGGCATGGAAATATCACTTGAGGACTACATTTATAAAATCATACATAGGAAATCAGTGTCAACCTCTGGCTATTTTGATTGTGACTATATACTGCAGAAGCTAAGTACAATTTTGATCATAGCAGACATGAGACAAACGATCTGTCAACTCATCTTTGAAAGATACCACAAGGCGGATGTGCCATATAGGCTCAGTTGCTAATTTAGGATAAGGGCTGTATCTTGATCCTTGTTTTCTCAGAACACACAGGATATTGAAATATTGCCACAGTTTCATTCTTATTGTTTTCTGACTTGATGCCCTCTAGGGTTTTCAGCCATGACAATTACCTCTCCTGTGAAGAGAGATGGAGAGAGTTGGGGTTGTTCAGTCTGAAAAAGCGACTTCAGGAAGACCTTATCATTGACTTGTATTATATAAAAGAAGTTAGAAACAGCGTATATTTAGATTAGAGGTAAGGAAGACAATTTTTATGATGAAGGTGATGAGGCACAAGAATGGCTTGCACAAGATTGTGGAAATCCCATTATTGGAAGGGCTCAAGGTCAGGTTGAATGGGACTTTGAACATCTTGATGTAGAGAAAAAAGTTCCTCCCCATGGCAAGGGAGTTGGACCTAGATGGTCTTTAAAGGTCCTTCCCAACCAAAACCATTCTATGATTTGATGAAATATAATTTGGGTAAATTATATAGGTTTCTTCTAACACAGCAGAACAGTTGCTTTCTCTTCTCCATCAAGCCCTTGCCTCACTACTGTTTATTTGGTATTTGCAAGTAATCTGTGTTTCATCTTTTCTTTCCTTTCACATCTATTACTGGCAAATACTTAATCTTTAAGCTAGCCACACTGGTAGGAACAATCAATCAGTTACAGAAAATCAGAAGGACTAAGGTAAAAGAGGCAGAATTTGCCAAACACTTGCAGTAATTTCACTGCCAAACTGTGAGTTTTGGCAGCTTTTCTAAACTAAACAAGGTTGAGCTAAATCAGTAGAAAGATAGACCACCAGATAAAACCTGACTCAATAAGTAGCACTTCATCTTTTCAAGCAGTTTTGCATGGCTCTTCCAACAATGTCATTAGAAGTTATGCTCTTTATGAACAAAGAGCTATTGAAAAACAATCATACTCAGTTCCTTGCTGACTTTCTTTTGTGCTCATTTTTTATAGAAGGGAGTCTTTTTAGTTTCAGGAAAATTAAGAGCTGCTTCAATATCCCCAATTTGATGAGTATGTTAGTTGTTACTGTCCCTGCAATGCTGAAGTGGATCTTTATGTCTGTTATCAACTATCTCTTATTTACTGCTTGTAAATGCCTCCCTCCTAAGGTAAATGGAATTTACAGACAGTAGACTTCAGCTTGATCCCAAATGAAAAGCTGGTTTTAAAACATATTTTTTTCTTGAGCTGAAGCTGATCTGAGTTGTTCCCCTTGAAATGGAGATGAAGCCTAACTGTTCCTCTGAAAGAGTCTAAATCTGTACTAAAACAGAACAGCTCAGGTCATGCCTGAAACAAGATGAGATTTCAAGAAAAGGTTTCCTTGGGTTAATCCTTGTTTACAAGTAGAAAGGCCTCCAAAACACAAAGTCCTCAAAAATATAGGTTTATGCCAGCTTTGCAAAAGCAATTGTAAATGAGACAGGATTTTCTTTCTCATATACTAACGTTGGAATTATAATTCCTTGTGCAAAAAGAGTCTTACTTTATTCAGTGTCCCTGTGCAAGTGACAAGAGTGACATGCAAGTAATAGGGCAACACAAGTGAGGAAATCCTTGTGGAAAGTCTGCTCAAGTGACACATCCATTGATATTGGACCAGGCTCTGTGACCACAAGAGCATCCAAACTCCCCTGAAGGGTTTAGGCTAACTTGGTGGATCTGGGGACCCCAAAGACAGTATAGCTTGTCTTCCCACTGATTTTATTCAAGAAAAGTTAATATACTGTCTACAAACCAAATGTTTAGCTATTTGAACATCACAGTAATAGAGAGTACCACATCCCTCACTTATTATAGCTACTCCTGAGGAAACTGTGGTAACTGGATTTAACAGTCTGTTGCACAAGGAAGCCAGTGGCATTTAAAAAAAAACCCCTTCATTCCTCTCTTCTCTCTCCTTTGTTCAAAGATGCCAGATTGAAGTTTACTCAGTAAATATGCAGAGACTTAAAATTACCTTTCAGTTAGCATGGTCTGAAATGGGAAAAATCTAATTTACTGAGAGTATCAAGAATGTCAATAGAAAAGAGTCATCAATAAGATGTGCACATGGAAAATAATTCATTTCCCTGTGTTCCCAGGTGGTTGTAACGCAGATGTAGTGGTTTCCTGTGTCCCATAATTAAGCCCCAACAGTTTTGCAGTTGTATTATCTGTTACATACATTACCCTCGAATCAACTCCCTTCCTATGATGTATCTGGCTGATAAACTGTGCTGCTAAATAGTTGACATGAGGATGATGATGCAGCACTAGCAAAATGAACCTTTTGATGCAGGCACTGGCATGATATGTGACCTCATAATTACTCTGTTTAAGCTGTGAAGAAAGCGTCCAGGTGGGACAAGATGACAGAGATGGAGGCTTTTTGGGGAGCTGGGAATAACCTCCCATTTAGGCTCTCCAGCACAGCTCTTTCTTTTGCTGGTTTTATAACAGTGGATTTCTAAACCTGACTAACTTTCCTCCTTCCCTGTGTGTTTAGATAACAATATTTAACTTTTTATAGCACTGCAGTGGCAGGGGATAAACTGGCAATCATTGCTAAAAACAGAGAGAAAGTACAATACAACCCCATTCAACAACTGCTGTTGGCTCCTGGTTCAACAGTGCATCACATTAAACGTTCTTGTCACTCCCTTCAAAGTTCTGCATAACTCTTCCCTTCCCTACTTCTTCCCCACTGACGTACTCTGAGTCCTCCTCACTCCCATATCTGCTTCACTCTGTCAATGTTCCTAGCTTCATCAGGCTGTTGATCAGTGAAGCCCACTGCTGCCCCTGAGCCCTACCTTATGTATTGCCCTCTATAACAATGGCCCAACTTCCACCCAGGTCTTAAAATCTCCTTTGTGCTGTATTACTTAAAATGGATTGACTTAAATATACTCTGCCCAGGCAGAGGCTTCAAAGTCTGACAAGGTAGATGATTTTCTAACAAAGATATTAAGTGCAGCAAGTACTTATTTGGTAGCAAATATACCTCATTAAAATCTGCTAGAATGAAAAGTCTGATCCTATTCATATTTGATGAGGAGTTAGTCCAAAAACTTGGCATCAAGTACTGCCTTTTGCTCCCAAAAGTAGGCTAAAACTGGCTTTGTGCCTGATTCTCTTTCTCTTCTTTAAACTGCATCCATCCTCAGATCATGAGCTTCTGGGCATAAAATTCTCCCATCCTGAACCAAGTAAAACTTGGGCAAAACTTTATAGAAACAATCATCTTTCATACAAATGATATCCCATAATGCTTTACTGGCTGAAGGGAAGCCAACTAATATTAAAAAAGGAAGTAAAAGATAGGGCAAATTTAGAGGAGTCATGGAAAGTATTCATAGCTAAGGTTTGAAATGGGAGCTCGCACAGGACACATGGAAGAGGTCCATGTGGAATGGGAGTTCAGGTTGTTGTAATGAAATGAGCTACTGTATTCTGGAAGTCAAAATTGTAGTGTGGAGGCCAGGAAAACATTGTCTAAGGTAGCTTTCCAAGAGAGGGACAGTGATGGTTTTCATGATACAATATGAAGAGGTGCAATGAAATTAAAAAACCAGAAGGGAGGTTCAAATAAGATTGTACATTCTCGGGAAAAAGCACAAAAGCTGATAATAGGCCTGAAAGCTGGGAAAGATACAGGATTAGAAAGTACAGAGTGTGAGTAAGCACTGCAAACACAACAGTAATTCTGGACGGTAAGGATTTAATTTGTCTATAGACTCTGTGTGTACATGGTTCAAACCAAATCAACATAGTTGACCATTGCCAAAAAACTTCCATGTGAGTTACAAGGAGAGGTGGGCTGTTCTGAGATGTCCAGTTGCATCTGATTCAAGACTTCATTGGGAATTATACTGGAACTGCTTTACCTTTCTCTTAGTCATTTCTCTTCTTTTCTCTTCTCTTTAAGTTTTTTTTTCTTGGTTGATCTTCATCTAGCTGTTCTGTGCTGCCTTTGGGCCCTATCCAAAACAATGAAAAAAACAAATTGAGCCTTCCTACCAGTTCAACAGATTTTATATCATGCCTTCAAATTCATTGAAAAGGGATTTGGGAGTACCTCTGTTTTTTGTCCATGGAATAAGACTGAGAGAACAGAAGATTTCTTACTGTGTACCCAAAGTCGAACTCTGACACACTTGTTCAGATGGATCTTAAATGCTCCAATGACATAACTTTGGCCCCGTGCTTTTTTTCTTTTGGTTAAAAGGAGATGTAAGAAACTCAGGAGAAGTCTTTGAAAATGAAATGACTCATCCAATAAGGCAGTGAAGGATTTAATTAGATCCCAAACCAAGTAAATCTGGTTGGTCCACGGCAGTATGGAGCAGGTGCCAAACATGACAAGCATCTTTGTGAGGGTGGAAAACCCTGTCAGTTAGTACAGAACAAGAGGGAGGGGTG
>JAOEHY010046839.1:0-13040 GCA_025447955.1 Psilopsiagon aurifrons
AATTTAATATGTCAGTTATTATTTTGAAAGTACTCAGTAATTTTGGTTTTGATTCCAGGAAAAAGAAAAAGAATTGGAAGAAGCCGAAGAGTATAAAGAAGCACTTTCCATACTGGAATCAGTGAAGCTGGAAGCCTAGAAAGTTTTTCAGTACTCTCTTTATATGCATTAGCACTGGGTCCATTCCACACTTTTGTTTGACTATGGCTCTATTACTATTGTTGACTTGCTAAGGTTCCCATTATGCAAACTGGCCTTTCTCTGACTGCAAGATGCATCAAATAAAGGATGTTCTGAAACATCTGTGTGTTCCATATTCAGACAAAATATAAATATTTCCTGTGGATCTCTCTTACAAAAAAAAAAAAAAGAAAGAAAATAGCCAATTTAATGTAATAATAGTAACAAGTAATATACAGAACTTAATCTGACCAGTTCAGGCTAAGAATCAAAGTTTAGCTATAGGGAATATGAGCAACCAATAAATATGTTAGAATGAAATCGAATCATAAAATGGTTTGGCTTGGAAGGGACCTTAAAGATTCACCTAAGTTCCAGTTCCTCTGCCATGCGTTTTAGAAGCACGTTAAATTTGAAATAATTTCAGTAATTTCAATCACAGCATAAGAATCTGTACTGAAAGAGGAGAGGGACTAAATGACCCTTCAAAATCACCCATCTTTTTTCTATGATGCAATTTATCTCTAATATTATCAAGTATATACTCCTTGTCTATCTTTGTGCCCAAGACATAATTAAGAGCCGATTCCAAATCTTTCTCAGTTTACCTGGGGTTGATTCCTAGAGCCAAATTCACGCCATTACCATTGATCAAAACTCTGTTATTTTTTGAAGGAACAGAATTTAGCAGCTGACTAGTATGTTGTCAGTTGGATCTGCTGGCAAGAGTTATGGACCAAAGGCTCTTCCTGAAAATATCTTGGTTTAAGTGAGGTTTTTTTGAACAAGGCTCAAACCCTGGAAGATGAAAGAAAACTGATGGGTAAGAGAACAGTGCTTAATCTGCCTGGAAGACCATTAAACCATTACATACAAAAGTTGTGGTTCTTTCAGAATAGCTTCTCTAAATAGTAAAAGGTAAGCTCTGCTGATAAACAAGAAAGCTTTTTACATTAGTTTTTCTAGCTTGAAAGTGCTCTGGCATGTTCCATAAAGGCAACACAAAGCACAGTGTACCTTTTGTGTGGTGCTATATTGAATACTCTTTAATAAAATTTTTTGTTAATTTGCTTGAGTTTGGGTAAACTGCAGTTTCATTACCTCTATTTGTGTGCCTTAAGAACACTGAGAGTAATTAGTCTTCTTCTCCGTCACTCTTAACTGCTCTGACAGATTATCAACACCATAAGATTTCTGAATATTTGAAGAATGGTCTACTTTTGAAGTGGCCACACACCAGTACTAGAGAGTGCTAGAGGTGAAACTTTCTGTGACACTACTATGGTTTCATGAGAGTACATGCATAACATTGCAGTCATTGAGTCGCATGTGGTGAATAAATGCTGAGCTAAAAAGGAGATGGGGGGTGTCAAGTCTGCTGGGTAAAGCAGAATTTAAAATGGAAAGTACTCTTCTTCAGAATTAAAAATACACAGTTCTGGAAAGCAAACTCACAGATAATTTGGTGCACAGTTGTTCAGTACTACAAGAAATGCAGGTCAGCATGGAAGCTAAACAGAGGCATGACCTATAGTGGCTGTAGGAAAGTACTATTGTGGTATGCCTTAAGTTGGCATTTAGAGTTGAAGCCACATGGGACTGCGGAGTTACCACATAAACCAGACTCGAGGAAAAAGTTTCTTGGTGCAGTAGTTTCTGGAGTAGAGTGGTTTCTCTTGTTACTTTTATACCTGAAAGCAATTGCTCTCTTGTCTTCAGATGCCTCTGGAAACGTCTAACTTCTAAGAGCACAGTAGAACAATACCTGTAAAAACTACATCAAAAAATTGTGACAGGACAGCAGAAACATAGGACTGGCCCCTGGAGCCTAGTTTGGCAAAACCATGCATTGCTCATGTTACCAGAGCAGTTGATCCAGTGATAGATTATGGTAGACTGCATTTTTCCAGCAGAGCTGTGAGTGGCTAGATGCAGATTATTCATAAAGATAATTATTTTTACTGACAAAACGTTTATCATTTAGAATGGATCCAGGTTCCACAGTGAAGTAAAATGCAGAAAACTTAAGGATAAGCAGTAGAATTGTTGCTACCCTCAGACCCCAAAATCAAGAGGTAGTAGCTCATCAAGTAGTATCATATTATTTGTAATTTCAAAGTTATTTACTCTTTTTGGATATTCATAGTCTGCATTAGCACATGCAAGAGACCATCATAAAAGACAAAAATCCCATTTTTTGACCTCTGTTCTCTTGGGAAGCATTTTTTACCTCTGTTCTCTTTCCACCTCATCACTGGCATTGCGGATGCCATTCAAAGTCTAAGGTAGATGAACTGTATTTACCTTTTCATACAATGATACATGGTAATTTATCACTCAGTTTTCATGCTGCATTTTTTTACACCCTGGACAGAGGTACTGTCCTTTCAGTTATACCTCTCTTGATGGCAGAACATGTTTAACAATTTCCCTGATTATTTACCAGTTGAAAAAGCATTTGTTTTACTGAGAGGTTATAGCAGAACAGCAGTGGATGTTACACCCTGACTGAAGAAATGAAAGAGGTGATTTGAGAAGAAGAAAGTAGACTTATGATAACAATTTGGAAATAAATTATAATTGCTCTGATTACATGTTTGTTCACTACTACCTGCTTTTAATTTTACCCTTGTGCAATTAAGATTCTTGCCCTTTGATGCAGAAGATGAGCTGCATCCAAATACAACTATGGAATAAAGTTGGTACCTTCACCTGGAAATTAGTGTTTCTTAAGTCCTCAGTTATACTGTATAATCAAAACTCAAAGGAGTGTAAGAACTCTGCCGTCCTTCCTTCACTGGAAAGACTTCCACAATGCTCAGGTAATTTTTTATAACTTGCCAATTTACAGGCCAGTTGCTTTTCTTATGTTACTAAAAGTTTTTTCATAGAATCATAGAACAGTTAGGGTTGGAAAGGGCCTTAAGATCATCCAGTTCCAACCCCCCTGCCATGTGCAGGGACACTAAACCATGTCACCCAAGGCTATGTCCAGCCTGGCCTTGAACACCGCCAGGGATGGAGCATTTACCGCATCTTTGGACAACCTGTTCCAGTGCCTTACCACTCTCACAGTCAAGAACTTCTGCCTTACATCTAACCTTAACTTCCACAATTTAAGTTTAAACCCCTTAACATCCCCATGGCCCTCCTCTGGACTTGTTCCAACAGCAACATGTCCTTATGTTGAGGACACCAGAACTGTAGATAATATTCATGGGTCTCATGAAAGCCAAGGGGCAGGGTCACCTCCTTTGACCTGTTGATCATGCTCCTTTTTATGCAGCCCAGGATACAGTTGGCTTTCTGGATTTTAATTAATATAAAGCATTTTTTTACCTAATGATAATTTACCAAGGATTCTTTGAAAGTATGTTTCTTACAGTCATAAAAGTAACCATGATTCTAAAACAATGTTTCTGACAGGCTTCTAATATAACACAAAATAAAGTCCCTCAAAATTCTACACAAAAATCAAACCTTGCAATTTATTAGCACCATGGGTTTGGTTATTGTTTTATGGTGTTTATGTTCTGGGAGCAAGGTCGTAAAAACAAAAAAACCCAACACCCTCCCCAAAACCAGAACAAAACAAACACAACAAAACAAACACAACAAAACAAACCAAAACCACAAACAACCAAAGAAAACCCCCATAAAAGCCACACTTCCAATGAAAGTTTTTGAATAGGTAAGAACAGGATCCAAGAGACATCCACACTTAGGAGGAACCATAAGAAGCACATCATGCTTCCTCACAAATCCCTTCCTCACTGCTATTCTTCCAGCTTTAACTGCAATAACTAAGCTGCATGTCTCTCTACTGATTTGCATCTCTGAACTTCTGCTTAGAGTGCAATGTCTATGTCAGTTACTTCTTCCAAAATACTAGAAGAGGAAACAGCTGCCACCACATCCTCTTACCCTCTTAGTCATTAGCCAAACAGGTACCACTTCGCTGAAATACGGAAATCTGTTCTTGTAGCTGGCTATGCTATACTAAAGACCAACCAACAGCACAAATAAGAAAACTGAAACTTTTTATTTAAAAAACCCTCAAAATGTAGTTTTGAAATTATTTTAAGAAGTATAGGGAGGAGGAAAAAGCACAGTAAGGTCTGAAAGCACTTTCACAAAGAGGTTCACTATGTACAGGTCATTTCTGGCCACAGCTTACTAGCATAAGAGGGAAGAGAGTGAATAATGTTTCTAATTTGTTTTTTATCCAGCCAAAACATTGCTCATTGAGTTGAATTACCTGAATTTCACTAAGATCACACAGCACAAGTTAAAAGGAGATTTATCCACTGAAACACATCTCCAGAAGGAACAGACACAAAGACTTAACTTCAGACAGAAAAAGCCTATCCTCCAGGCACATAATTAGCTACAAAAATGGACAACAAGGTATATCTTAAGACTTCACCATCCTTTAACAGGAGGTTAAGAGCTAACTGTACACAGATATTTTGGGCTAAATCCACAGGAAAGGATAGAGGTGTTACAGCACATCCCTTTTAGAAACATTCGAAAGTACCTTGAGTTAAGAAAAGCGACCTCAGAGTGCAGAGCCAATTAGCATAGTGCCACTGAATACAAGGGCATGCATTTCATAAATGTATATTCTGCAGATCCACAAGCATCAGAATATACCTTGTGCTACAAACACTTGCAACACTGTCATATTTTGACTTTCAGGCAAGGGAAAAGTTTGAGCTTTCATAATGGCACTCACAAAAGGCAATAAACTATGCAAGAATTTTTACCCTGCAGGAAATGTGAGGATCAGAAAAAGGAAAGTAAAGGCTTATCTGCCTGTTTTCAAATCTTCCTGCTTAACATAAAGCCAAGGCTTGAATCCAGATCTGTATGTTAAAAGAAGAGCACAAAAACCAAGGAAAAAATTGAAATTCAAAACCACAACCCCCTCCTCTTCCTACCCCTCCAAGCTGCTCTAATTCCTTAGAACAATATCAGTTTAGCAGCCCACCTCCTGCACCTCTGGTGAAACCCTTCAGCTCTGACACTGACTGAACTGGCTGTAAAAGCCCAGGCTGATACCCCTCCCACCTAATCCTAATACCCAGGCACCAGGGTTCAAAACACTCTCCTAAGGACATGGAGAATAAGAATATAAGTTCCTGCTTTATCTCAAGCAAGCAGAAGGGCTTAGATCAAGAAAAATGCTTAACTGGCTAGCAACTCATTCTCAATAGACGTGCCACTTATTCTCAACAGACCAGGGTCCTCAGAATTTCCACATTAGCAGGATAGTAGGATAGGTGGATGCACAGCCTTTTAGACTGGGTAGTTACCAAAAATTTGCTACTAAAATTGAATTTGGAGTCTGGCCACCCGAAAAGGTGCAGTTCTGTTCAGCTGACCTGTATGGCAGAAAAGGTTAAAAAGGAAGTGTGTGTATTTAATATGTGGGTGACAAAAGACTATTCAGTATCATAAAGGACAAGACTAGAAATCAAAGGATTTCTGATGAATTTTAGAAAGTTTAGAAGATTGCATTTCAGCAAGAATAAATGTAAATAAAAAAATGCAAATTTTACATGGCACATTACAACTCAGTGGACTCAAAGCTGGAAATAGTTCTCCTGAACCAAAGGACTAGATTATGGTCCAGATGAATTTTTTTTTATTGGCTTCCAACTTTTTATTTACATTTCTGAATACTCACCACTAATGCAATGCCAAAAATGTGTTAAATTCCCATTTGACAGTGAAGTTTATTTATTATGACAGTGCACAACTGTCTCATTCGGGCAAAGGAAACTTTGGATGGGGCTTGTAAGGCACCGAAAGTGAACTGTGGGGCCTGCTAGAAGCAGCTGGGAGGGAAGCACCAAATTCAGTTGAAAGTTTTATCCTCAGTACAGACTCAGAGCAGGACTACAGGCTTGAGGAAAAGAAGAAAACATGCTGCTTATGGCCTAACCACCTTAACAGTCCTCCTCCCAGCTGTTCTTTCAGAGCACCCACTCTTTAAAAGGGCACCACAAATAGGTAACAGAAAAGGAGAACCTCTTACTGAGCTCTCTTCCATATGCAATCTTGGCTATATGCTAGTTATCATATGTAACAAAGACCTCACAATATATCCCAGTGATGGATTTAGGGCTTCACAGGAAATGGCACAAGAGATGTGTAACTGCCACCTTCCCCAGTTTTCTAAACACATATTCAAGCACAGTGAAGAAAAAAAAAAACAGCACTTGAAATTTGGAGATAACTTGCTAGCATGTCCTAGGATCCAGCCTTCTGGGGCAAATGTCACTGGAACTCTGCAAAGTCCAAAATCTAGAGCAACTCAGCATAAACATTACTTTAAACAGAAAGAAGGAAAACTCTAATATTACAACTATTTTGTTTCCTGACTGTAGATGTTACATTAGATGGAAGGAAACCAAATGACCCATAGAAAGAGCCTCAATTAGTAAGGTTAACAGAAGCCAAATAGGTTGAAATTGGGAAAATAAGTCCATTATTTATATATCAATTACTACTTGCTCCCCATTTCAACAAAAGGAAATAAAATTTTCTCATCCTTCCTACAATCCAGAGGCCTCCTCCTGCCCCTTCATAATTAGTGGTAAATTTCACCACAGCTCTCCATAAGCAATCAAAAAGGCTACCTAATTAAAAAAGTAATTAGTTTACACAGATAGATGTGAGTGGGTAGATTAGTTTATGAAAACAAAATGAAATTCCTCTGGATGCTTTTAGTGACTTGGCTTCCTGCTGGTTTACAGTTTCTACACACTTACAAGGGAGTGGGTTAAAAATAATAAAAGATAATCCATTTGCAAATGAAGATGGTATGTTTCAAAACTAATTGATCAGATATGTCAATTGTACAATTTGTCCTCTGTTTTCAGCACACAAGATGAACTTCATATTTCTGCATAAAAATCAATGCCTCCACAAAAGAATTAACATGTTATGGTTTGTTCTCTTGGATCATTTACACAATAACTGCTTCCGTCATCTAGGCACCAAGCTGAACCAATGCTGAACCTGGAAGAAGAAGGCCTTAGTGCCATCACCCAGAACACCACAGGATCTGTAAAAAGCTGGACAGCTCTTGAGACCAGACCAGACCAAGGGCTCTTTCCTCTAGTCATCTCGCTGTCAGCAGAAGCAAGGGGAAACACCTTAGCAGGAAAGCAGCTATGTCAGGATGAAGATCATCCCACACAATTCTATGTGCCAGCTCCTGCAATTTCCTCAAATGCGGGGAGCTGTATTCTCACCCTCTTGAGCTGGAGTACAGGTGGGGAGCACAAAAGCCAGTAGCCAGTGCTCAAGGGAAAAGTGTAGAAACACAAAAGCCAGTAGCCAATGCTCAAGGGAAAAGTGTAGAAACACAAAAGCCAGTACCCAATGCTCATGGGAAAAGTGTAGAAACACAAAAGCCAGTACCCAATGCTCATGGGAAAAGTGTAGAAACAAGTTTAACAGCACACCACCTGATGAAAACTAGGAAGCTCTGCCAGGGAAATCAGTGAATTAAGAAACTTCCTCCTTTAAAGTCTTTATCATGGCCAATACCTACTGGTGGACCTCACCTCCATGAATGAAAACACCATTTGGCACCTAGAAAAAAAATTGCAACAGGAACTCTAACCAGCACAAGAGAGAAAGCTACCCTCTGAACAGTGCGGGTGGGGAAAAAATAAAACAGCAACACAAAAAAAAGCAAACCAAACAAAACCAAAACCATCACTCCTAGTTGAGCAAGCTAAACAGTTGTAAACTTACATTTTCATACTCCTCTAAATTAAGAACGTATACCTGAAACTGAAGTTTTAAACAGTGATATCAGATACAACTAGCTATACTGAATTATTTAACCAGTTTGTTTTTAAAGGACCTTATTTTGCCTGTCTTTACTATTTTCTGAGTGCTACCTCCTAATTTGAGGAATAATGAGTCAATTGGAAGTTTCTGGCTAATGTGAACTTCTGAGAACACTGAAGACATCTGAAATTCCACATGTACCCTCGGGCACAGTAAATGGAGCTAGTGGGAAAAAAGAAGCTTTTGGAGTGATCAAAATTAAGCAATTTTCACAGCAAAGTTTGCAAACCTCAGATTACTTAGTCAAACTAATTTTAAATCAGTAATTATCAATATTACCTACACACTGTTTAGCAGCTTGCGTAAAGTCAGGTGGTGAACCTGGTCCATTTCTGAATATTAATGAGCTTTTACAGAGACAGCATCTAAAAAGCCATCGCAGTAGTTCCTCATTGCACGGGGGGCTGCACAATACTTCAAGGAAGTTTATGGTTTACAGTCTCAAATGATCATGTGAACACAGGAACAAGCCAAGCAAAAACTTTAAGAAGAAAACGTAACCAAGAGTCTCAGCTAGGAGGAAAAGATCATGGCCATACCACTAGGCTACTGCACTCAAACACACAACCTGCAGAATTCTTGACAGTTTTAAGTACAGATGTTAATTATCCTGGGATATTTTAAGTATGAAGCATGTTATATTACAGGCAATTAATACTGTTAACCAAGCAAAAAAAATTATTTTCTTACAAGAGTAAAATCATGCACATTGCAAAGTTAACACATTAAAATGTACTTTTAATCTCTAGCTTAGATTTTTAAGAGTCTTCTCTTAAAAATGCTCAGGTTGTCAATGGTGGTAAATCTGACTGAATGCCTTGGTGGACAGGGTAGGATGAAGAATAATAAAAGCTGGAGAGACTTGCCAGGTAGCTAGACTAACTCTGGATGCACAAGAGTTGGGTTATGCGAAGTCAAAGAGAGAATCACGCCCTACCTTCTGAAATCCAGCAGCTGCCCCAAAGCACATATACTATGCTAAAAATGTAAATATGGCAAGATGATCACAAAGGACAGCACGTTTAGCAATCCAGAGTAAAGACCTTATAAAAACATCACAAGACTACTTTTTGAGCTAAAACTTTTGCCAACACTTAAATAAAAACCAGTCTTCTTTGAGCTCTTATTCCCACTAGGAATCTCAATAAGCAGTCCAAGGAACCTGCTACTGTTTTCAAACACTGAGTTCAAAAAGGATCACACTTATCCTGACTGTATTGGACTATTTTATC
The DNA here is from genome assembly GCA_025447955.1 of Psilopsiagon aurifrons. Lineage (NCBI taxonomy): Eukaryota > Metazoa > Chordata > Aves > Psittaciformes > Psittacidae > Psilopsiagon > Psilopsiagon aurifrons. The sequence continues at coordinate 9,282 of JAOEHY010046839.1, forward strand.
TCTGCCTCCCTAATTCTCTCCCTGCAGAGCAGAAGAAAGGCATATTCTGAAGACAGTGTAGAAGAACAGTGACAGCTGGGAGCCATCCAAGGTAAAAGCCATGTGCAGGAGGTTTCCTTCCTCAGCATGTCATCACCCCCTGCACAAGGCTCTCTCTTCTGCAACCCCTCACTGCTTCATTAGCTGTAAATGATGTGGCCTAGGAAGAAAGCAAAATTTTATTAGCATTCAAGGAGGCCAGCATTGCACAGAGAGACTTGATTTGCTGATTACCAGCAACCAAGCCCTACACTGTGTTCTGGCTCCCTCCCCAGTTAGAACATCCCAACACATGACTTTCTCTCTAGTTCCTCACCCTCAAAGAGTGGAAATGATTAACACCACCATCCTTGCCTCCACTGACTCAACACTAAAAAAGGAAACCCAGAACTTCCAGCTGAAAACCACTCTCACACAGCCCATTCAAATACGAAAAGGGACAGTGTTGCAGGACTCACTGATCCCAAAGGTCTCTTTCGCCCAGTCTTACAAGATGTCACCATTATCATCATGTTCTGCATTTTCTGTACATACAAAGCTAAAGGTATTCATGCAAATTTACCCATCTAAGTCACAGCTACTATTCTAGGCTGAAAGTAACTCACCGAGAGAAGAGATCATTAATGCCAGGTGAAGATAAACCAAAGTCAGGCACTTACCACACTTGTGGCATGTTATTGCTCCACTATGCTGACTGGAAGCCTCTACTAATTGGATGAGTACAATTCCCCCAGTGCTTGTACCTGAGGGAAAAGGCACTTGCAGTCTGAGCAGCTGCAGTCATAAGCACATGGCTGCTCTTTTAATAAAGGGAGGCAAAGGAGGCTCCAGGGCACTAATAACTTAATGGCTGGTCACTATTCTAAAGCTAAATAAAATCATTTTCTGTACAGTACTCCAGTCCACAAACACATTATTCTCCCAACATGCAAAGCAGCTTCTGCCCATTACAAAATTTTATACTTTCTTCTTAACTGGAGCATAAAGAAACAATGGCTTTCAGTTCCCTAGCTTCTCTAGTAACAGAGGATGCAAAATTCTGGGTGCTGAGTCTTAGCTCCCCTCATAGTACCCTATTCACAGTAAACATTGTCTGTAATTAACCTCTGCTTTCAGTTGAAAAGGGACAGCTAGGTTTAAATATACAGAAATGACAAGACTTATGTTGAGATGTGTACAACCCCTTACTGCAGCTGGATCATGAGAAAACTGTCCCACATTCACGACAATTTTAGGAGGCAGGAATCCTTCTTTTTGCAGAATGTCATTTCATACATTGTAAGCCATAACTGAAGTATCAGCCACTGGCCAGGCTAATCAGTATGAGAAAGGCCTGCAGGGAAGAGTTTGTGTGTATGCAGATAAGACAACACAGATTAAGCAACTAATAGCAGAAGGTTTGCAAATGAAGCCCAAAACAGAAAGCGTATTTTTTAAGAAAACATTTATTTACCTTTTTGCAGCCAGTACAAGAGTCTCCTGAGAATCCTGTTTTGGTTTTTTTTTTTTCTTTAAATAATTTTCAATTTCTTCCAACAGGACCAGTCACCCCAAAAACCAAATTGGTTTTTGTTTTCCTAAAAGAAAAATGAATGAACAACAATCTTCAGTGAGCTGTGCCTAGGTATTTATATGTACTTCCGACAGGATATCCTGAACTAATGTTGGCCCAACTCCGGCATATCTCCATCCTTTTACAAAGTAACAAAAGGGGAGACAAGCCTCACAATTTGGGATACGTGTATGAAAGTTGCAAATAATTCAAGACTATGGAATGCTCTACATAAATATGCTGAGACCACATCTTCTGATGACAGCAGAAGAACAGGGTGAGTCTTCAACCCAGAGGCCACTGGTGCTGCTGAGGCTCTCTGCTCCCCACTGCCAAGAGCAGCCCTCATGCAATTTTTGCTAATGTCACACAGACCTTTCTGCTAATCGAGAAACTTGACCTTTACTGTCTATTGCAGGTATCAGGCTAAAAGGTGAAATGTTTTTTGTGATAATGAGAATAAAATGTAGACGCCATCTCTTCCATAAGTTACTGAGAGCATAAGCAAAGAAGAAAAATATGCTGGCCTTTATTTTATTTTGGTGTTTCTTATGCAAGCTGTTTTTCTTGACTAGATGACAAAGCATGAAGACATGCCCAATACTGCACTATTTTAGAAAAAAAAAAGTAAAAAAAATGCTGGGAATGAAAGCAAAACAATGCTTTTCCCTCTGTCACACTGCAGAGCTAGTGTGTAATTTCCCTTGGGAACGTGAGGCAGCCTGTTATCCCATTTGCTTCCCTTTTATTTTATGTAAAGACAGCACTTTGCTCTCCAGCAGGCCTGTTCCATCAGAGGTACCCTCACACTTCCCAAACCACCCTGCCACAGCAGCCAGGGCCTGGCCATCAGCACCCTCACACTGACCCCGGTTGGAGCAGTGATGCTGCCAGCAGCAGCTTCTGTTCTCCTCCGGTCCCTCAAGAACCGCTGAGACAGACCATCAACCAACCCCGTCTCCCCAGCCTCCCGCCCAGCACACGTGCGGCAGGCAGCCGATGCGACTGCCATCTTGGCAGCTTCGTACTTGTGACGGGCGGGGCTGTCGTGGTGGCCCTCCGTAGGTCAGCTGTAATTAATTTTCTTAATTAGCCATTTTAGCTCTATTCCGCCTTCCCTCCCTGGCGTCCGTGTTCTGTTGCAGGACGGAGGGAAGAGTTGACTTGTGTTCTCACAGCTTTAGCCTTCTGTTCTCCACATGGCGGTTCTCGCCTGAGGCCGGGTCTCATCACCAGTGGCGGGCCAGGGCAGCTCCCTGAGGCGCCAGCTCTGGGGGCCGCGGGTGCGCGGTGAAGGAGCGGCCCGGGAAGGCTGTGGTGGGCGCCGGGTGCACCGGGCAGATGCGCAGCGGGAGGGGGCTGTTACGTGGTGCTGCTCCTCTCTTTAAAAACGGCCGCGCTAATGACTTCTTAAACCCGGGACGTGGTCAAACTGGCCACCTCCGGAGCGCGCAGCCCGCCGTGCTCCAGCGAGCGTGCTGCGGAGCGGGACGGGCGCGCCTCTGCAGGCGGCGCCGGGGCTGCGGCCTGCCGCCCGGTCGGGAGCCCGAGCTCGGCGCTGGGCTTCCTCGGCAGTTTAGATATTTTGTGCAACTCCCAATATTCACCCAAGCCTCATTACCACCTCTTAATGAGACCCCTTTACTCCGTGACGTGCAACCGCTCCATCTCATTAAGGAAATCGCTCTTCAATGCTGATTATTTTATTTGCAGCCATAATTATATTTCTTTCGGCTAAATCACGGTTTAATCGAGCCCACATGGAGGGCAGCAGCACTAATTACGGTGGGAGATGCGGCGACGGAGGCTGCTCGCCCGCCCGGCCGGAGGAGGAGGTGCCGGGGCGGGCGCGGGCGCGGCGTTCCCCTGGCGGGGCCCGGCCGGGGCAGGGCGGAGAGCCGGAGACGAGAAGGTGGTCTCAAACACAACAACTTATTACTTCTAATTCCCCGACTGTCACCAAATCACCTGCACGAAACAAGAATCTAATTTGTTAAGCTGGCATTTCTGCAGATGGAAGATCGATTTTCTCTTTAGATTTCTCTAATTGAGTGAATATAGACGCCCCGAATTAGCCGCGCTCGGGCAAGAGGGAAAGGGAAGGGGAGAGGGAGGAAAAAGAAAAAAGTCAACAAAAATCATCCTTGTAAAATAAACCATATTACCTC
>JAOEHY010046842.1:0-12863 GCA_025447955.1 Psilopsiagon aurifrons
GTGAGGGGGAAGGGAATGGGGGGAGTGTCACATCATTCTTCCTCAAATACAGCGTATGATTTTTGACACTGTTTATAGCACATATTAAACAAAGTACTACTACAGCTGAAATATTCCCTATTAAACTTAAAACATACTTTAGGCAACATTTGGAATGCTTTTAGTTTGTTTTCTGTTTCTTTTTTAGGCTTCCCAACTACAGTGCGGGACACAGGAAAAAAAGGAACATAGTAAGAAAAGTAATGTTAGAAAGAGTGAAAAAAATAAATCAAATCAAAAAACCCTAACTTCTAAGCATTGCCATAGGTATTACTATGTGCACTCAGCAAAGGTCTGGGGTAAAAGCGGCATTTCAAACTGAGTGCAAGGGACAGAAACTGCAAAAAATGAGAGCTTTTTCTGACTTACTTAGATCCCAGCAGGCTGTTGCCATTCCCTCTGTGGGGCTCTCAGTGGCCAGAGGAATCACATGACTCAGGGAACCAAAATAGAAAAGTCTCGGGAGCAAGGAAGCTGAACCAGAAGCACTTTTGCAAGAAAAGACGTACTGCAGGCACAATAACACACCCTTAGCAGCAAAAAGTGATAAATTTAGACAATAACCTAGACTGCACTGAAAAATAAGTAGTGTCTTGAACCCTGCAGCCCAGCGTCAGCCACCTTTTCAACGCACAGGAAATGTTCTCTGCTATAAATCTCAGTCGACATCTGTATGTAACTAAACCTCGTAACTGATAGAACAAATCTTAACAAATCACCAGAAATACAAGCTATTAAATTTAAAAATAAATCTGGTACAGTTTAGAAATAAACTCCCAACACCAGAACCACTTTCATGTTCAGGCTAAGGTTTTTAGTAGTTTGTTTCTAAAGATGAACCAGTTTTTTCAAAAGCATATGCTCTTAAGATAATTGGGAGAGCTGTAAACACATTTCCAAGATTGCTGTCAGTCTTTTCACAGGTAAAATTATGGTTACAGATCTGTATGCTAGTAAAACATGCACTGTAAATCTGCAATTATAAATAAAGAGAAGGCTCAAAGATTCTGGGGCAAAAGCTGAACAGATGAATCAGTGATAAAATGCAAGCTCGATACAGCAACCAAATGCAGTCTGATTTTGATGTCACTGTTTAAATATCACTGTTAGAAAGGCAGCCCTTCCAGTTTTGTAAAACTTGTAGAAAATAAGTTCCAGGAAAATATTTTTGTTAGGATTAGGGGATACATGTTGCCTTCTGTAAAAAATGGATTTTCACCTTTTACTAGTTTATTTGAAACAGATTAATACAGTTTTATGTTCTATAAAATGTCAAGCCTTTCCTTGTTTAGAAACAAATGTCCGGACAGTTAATGTAGAAGACTTTACTAAAAGATGTAAATGGCAGTATGAAAAAGACCATGATCAAGGAAAAGAGAAGTATGCTGTATATGTTAACAGGGCAAGGGCGGGAAATCATTTCTTGTTCTAAACCTTCAAGACAGTCACCCTCCCTCATCTTTCAGTTATAAGGAAAAATATTGAAATCGCCACCCTTTCAGTGCAAATGGCTCACAAGGGCTTTTGGATAAACATAGGAGTAGAGAATGCAATGCAAATTCCTGCATAGCAGATTCACAGTGTGAAAGCAAAATGAAAATAACGTGAAGAGAAGTCACAGAACCAAATTATTCTCCTTTCATTAAAAAGAAACCTACAAAGGTGATTTGTAATAGTAAAATTTCAAATTTCCCTCCCCCCCCCCAAAAAAATGGGCATATATATCAAAAGATATATATAATTACAAAATATATTTCATCTCCCCCCCCAAAAAATGGACATATATATCAAAAGATATATGTAATTAGAAAAGATATTTAATCCAATAAAAATAGGTACTTTGATATTACACACCAAAGTCTATTTTATTCTACAGGATAGCCCAGTACTTACACTGAATTTTTCACAAGGTGAGGCACTAGTCCACGTGAACATGGTAGCATAGGAAGGCTCTTCATATTTTCCCTGTTCTTATTAACAATTTTGAAGGAAACATGATTGTTGACTGAAAGTAGTGGTAGAAAATACACCAGAGATGTTGTGTCATTGATTATTGAAATATAAAGGAAATCTTTCCAAAACTACTAAATCTGAAATATTTGGAGCTTACTTTTTCCCAGGAAAAAAAAAAAAATACATTTTGAGATCCATAGTTTGTATGACTGTGTATATACTTCCAAGTATTCTACCAGGTACAGGATTCTTTCCACTGTGTTCTTAAGAAAAGCTTTGCATTACTTATATTATGCCTTTTTGCAGATAATATGGCAGAACTGTAGTCAATGGAAGCTTACCATTGATCATTATGAGAGACGTACTCAGGCACTGATATAAGTACACAAAACAGTAGATTCTGCCCTAAAATTACTGAAGAAAATTAGCATCAGCTATACTGATTATTGATATAAGAAGCTGGGAGGAAAAACTATCCCTTGGATCAATTTTAAATGTAACATTGTCATGCTTCATCATATTTTAGAGAAGTGCTAATACCTTTCTCACAGTATTCTCACTGTACTTCCCAAACAAATTGCAAATCATCTCAGCAACCTGTCTGTGGCCAAACATATACCTTATTTTGTATGTTGAGTGTCAGATTGTACCACATTTGTTTTTCAGTTTGAAATTATGAAACCTACAAAACACACAAGGTAGGGGCTATGTTAAAATATTCCACCACACATAACTCAGTGGGGTGTAAATGTGATCATATGACAAACAAACCTACAGGCAAAGATGGTAAAACAAGTGGCTAAAGGAATGCCACAATAGGGAAAGAAATGTACTCTTGTAGGGGAAAAGCATAGTGAAGAGAAAGTACACCATCTACCAGACAGAGTAAAGAGCCTAAGGTGAAAACAGAAAGTGTGAGCACTCATGATGTCTGTCTTGCAGTGAGGGTCCCAGAACTGAACACAGGATTCGAGATGGATGTCACCAGTAGAGACAATCACTTTTCTGGTCCTGCTGGCTACATTGTTTCTGAAACAAGCCAGGAGGTATTTGGACTTCTTGGCCACCTGGGCACAAGCTGGATCATTCTCAGTCAGTTGTTGATCAACACCTCCAGTGTTGCCAGTTTTCCAGTCACTCTTCCCCAAGCCTGCATCATTGCATGGGGTTGTTGTGACCCAGGTGCAGGACACAGCAGTTGGACATGGATTGCTTAAATAAGAATTCATCAAATGAGCAATTTGATAAATACTGCATTTCAATACTCAACCTATGTACTCAAAGACTGTCCAATATGCATCTATTATTTTACAAAATTTTTACTGAGAGTATAATAGTAACACAAACATTCATATGTTTTCTTACCCTGTACATATTTTCCAACAAATCAATTCATAGATAGAGAACACTATTAAAAGTAGTGTACAGAACAGATTTTCCTGTTTAAATAGGTAGGAACATGCATCCCTATTTTAGCTTCCTGGTAGTAGTTCAATTCCTGACCCAAAAGAAACCAATTCTTTTTCTTTCATACTGTGTGCTCACTATGTCCTGTGAGTATGACTCCATTGAGTCTCTTCATAAATTAGTAGAATACTTAGAAGCAAAATAGCAGGTTCAGCAGGTTATTTGGCATCTGTTGTTAAACACAGTATTTGGACCCCTTCCTATTCACAATACTAATACACACTAAATAAATTTTGTTCACCACCTCCGAAACATCTGAATTTTACTGCTATTGAGTTCCCATATGTCCTAAAGGGAAAGTAAGTGGGAAATTTTAGTACAAGTACACAAAAAATTAGATTAATAACATGTTCAGCCCTCCTTATGCACTTAGTTTATAGCTGTTCATGAAAAAGAAAAAAAATCTACTATACATTTTAGTCTTAACTAACATACAAACAGAAGTAAATTATATCACACATTTTTAATCTCTCCTGTGTATAACTGTAATCCACAGCCATTTAAATAAACTGTAGTAATCATGGTTCTAAAATTAATCTAAAGTTAATCCTTCGTAACAGATGGCACCACTAATTATTTAAATTCACCATACACATCTATGTGAATTTACTAGTATTTGGTAATATATCTGATTTGAACATCGACATACATATGTGACTCACAAACTCCTGGAAAACACCATCCTCATGTAACACACCTAAACCCATTCGGTGACCTTGTATGATTAAAGACACCAAGCAGCAATACAAAACTTAAAGATCATATCTCTTCCCACAAGAAAAAAATGTTCTAATGGAATAATAAAACCATCCCTCCTATTCTAGGGATGACTGTTTCTACTAAAGCCTGTTTTCTCCTTGATAAAAATTCATTCTGAATTTCCATCCCTACCAGATAAAACAATCCCTAATAGAAACACAAATATTAATTGAGTAATTCTCTGCTGCAAGAATGGAAATAAGAGCATTTTTTAATATGTTTACATACATAATAATGTTTCAGATAGCAAACAATAGCATTGCCACCTCTTTTCAGTTACTGTTCTCAGTTGATAAGCCATTTTTATCCATTTCTTATTTATGCTAAGAGAAATAGTAAAAATATGGGAAATGTCAGGTTATATAGTATTTACTGCTGTCTGCTATGTCATCACTACATTCTATTCCATCAAATTGTTGAAAAAACTAGAGCTCTACAATTCATATTATTTTTGAAGATTGGTACCAGGTTATTTTTCAATTCAAATAAATTTAAAGTAATGATATGCATATGCCATATGTATTTTGAATGTAACTGAGACTTTAACTTTGGTTTGTTTTGGCACAGTGCAACTCCATGAGATTATTTTTGTTGTCGTAAATCCTGTAAATTCAGTCTTTTTAATAAGGAAGTTCCTCACCCACTTCTTTTCTATCACCTTATATTGCTAGCCCATTTAGTCTCTGTACAACTGGAATTCAGCCTTTAATACAATACTAAAAACCTTCATTCAGGGAAATATTCTCAAAAGAGTATACACTAAGCAACTACATACCTAAGAGCCTAGCTGGGGTCAAGAGCATTGAAACTTTTACAGAGAACTTCAGGCCATAACAGATCTATTCATGTAAAACATCCTTGCAGTTAAATTAGGTCTTTGCTTGATCACTAGCAATCGAACATATTATTTGGGTCTCACATTTCCCATATGCCATCCAATAACAATCCCATTGTCATCATTATCACCATCTGTTCAAGAAAGGTCAGGGTTTATATGAACAAATTAATTCCTAGAAACATAATATTAGAAATGGTTTAAATCAAAAGGTTAAACAAATTAATTTCCTTGTTACAGCTGTTGCGCATTAAGAGAGGCAAGGTCCATTCAAGTCAGTGGGCAGATTCTCTTTCAGTGGGCTTTATAACAGCCTCAAGAGCACCCAGAAGCTCTTAACATTTTTCTGTCCCCTAATGCTAAGATAGTGAATGAGTGCCTAACAGCAAATCAGAAAAACAGGTGTGTGAAGGGGGTGAATCAGCATGATTTAGATTGCATGGGTTTCACTTCTGAAGTGTCCAGCTACAGAGTATCTCTTTTTCTTTGGTGCCAAGACTTTAGTTCAAACTTCACAGAATCAACTTCATTGTCTTCCATAGAAACTTGATTAGGTACAAACTGAAAACATTTCTTAGCATTAAACTAATGTTCCAGGAAATACAGTCCTGTTTGATTTAGCAAATCTGGAAATCGCTTTACCACCAATGGAAAAATCCCAGAGGTCTACCTAGTTAGACACTAGACACTTGTGATGTTTCAATATTTCAAACTCTGAGTACACAATCAGGCACAGATTAAACAGATCTTGTTTTCATACAGTTATAAACATGCAATCTTTGGAAGGGATATAGGAAGAAAAGTCTACAAAGCTGAGCAAAATGCTACACTGGAAATTCACATTAGAGAGCAGAGTTATGGTTTCATTCATATTCACAGAATATGTGATTTAACTGGGAATTCCTCTATTTCTAAAAGATATTAAAAAAAATAAAAATAAAAATAGGTAATGTGTTAATAAAAACCTGTGTACCATTGCAGAAAAAAAAAGACCCGTTTAAAAATTCAGACAAAGATGATCCACCTCCTTGAAATTCTTTGTGTGCATCTATCTTTCTAATATTAGGAGCTATCTGTAGTCATGAACTTGAAACCTGCATTGTTGACCTCCTGCCAAAGCGAGCTGTTGTTATGACTGGCAGACTAGTAACAAGTTAAGGTCTTTTCAGCTGTTTCAATACCTCCATGTTACTACAGGCCATCCCTAATAAAAAGCTGGCTTTTGAGACATGCACTGGTAGATACAATAAAAGAATTATCAAACATTAAAGACCACAGATATTACAGGTGTATGTGTATAGCTGGAGAATGTGTGTAAGAAAAAATTCTACTTACATTTGTAAGTAGAGAAACAAATTGATATTTAAAAGTTCACAGGGATGTATTAAAAAGCCACTGCTTTCTGGTAGTCTTTATGTTTCCTGTATTATTACCTATGCAATGAATACTTCTTCAATACACAGGCCAAAACCATTGCTCAAATCTTGTCCCCTAAGTGGTCAGTGCTGATGGAAAAGAAATCCTTGTTCTTCATTCTTGCTTCTGTGTGCAAAATAAAGGTGAATTGGAGAGGAGAAAAGAGTGTATTGTGGTTATTAAATACTAAATGGTTAATTCAAACTATATGAACATAATATCCATCCTGCTCCGAGTTTGTTAACACCTCTCTGTCCAAGCAGCAATCCCGCCAGGCTTCTGAGTGATAAACTGATACAATGAAGCACAACTCGGGCAAATTTACTCAAACAGCAACGCTGATGTACTTATTTTTACACAGGAATCTATCAGAGGTAGTTAATCCTTTGATGTACGCCAGTTCAACCATAACATTGCCCCTTTCATTTCAATCATTTCTCTCAAACCCAGTTACCTGCTTTTCCCACCTAACCCTGTAACAAAATTGCCTGCAGGCCTCTCAGAGAGGAAAGCAAGTCAGCTCTGTGAGAGAGAGGATAAGTGTTGACAGAAGCGCAGGGAGAGAGAGGGGAAAGGAAAGGATAAGGTGGAGAGAGAGGACCGAATTAGGGCCCTAAATAACCAGCTTTGCCACTCCTTGGCTGCCAAAACAGTCCAGGGAGCCTGATCAGCACCAGCTGCAAGATCTCCCTTCAGCAGCAGCTCCTGCCCACTGAGGTATTCCCTCTCTTGTGGGCTGGTGACTGCATTAGCAGTAGGAGCTGCCCTGCCTTTGCAGGGCTCTGGCACTGGCAAAGCAACTAGTGTGATTCCCTTCTGCCCTTGCAAGTCTGCACTGCAACCTGTAGCTAAATTTTACCTAAAAGGTAGGAAGGAAAGGCCTGAAAATTAAACTCATACAGAAACATAAAAAAGAGAAAAAGGAATTGTTAAGCCAACCCTAATGTGATTTTGTTTTCAGTGTGACCTTACAGGGTAAAGTCAGGTACAGAGTTCAGGAAGGCTACAGTTACTGCAGCATAAACTCAGAGAACCTGACATTTATTTAGACACGCCATTACTCTGCAGATCAGCTAGCTGCCCAGCCTTATGACCTAACTCATACAGAATTCGAAATACTGCCTTTGAAATCTCAATTAGTAGTAGCAATAGGCTCTTTCTCCAATGTTACCGTAGTTTATGTGTCATGCAGGCCAATGAACTTAACAAAGAGCAAGATGCACGCACTTTTAGATGATTTAACTTGGTCCTTATGCCACATTTCCTTCCCTTCAAGCATATTTCTCAGCTTCAAACAAGCTCCTAATTTTTCCTTGTTTCCAATCTTTGGGTGTTTCCCCCCAGAACTGTTATTCCATCTGACTGCCAATCCTAAATAACCAAAAGTCATGTCCTATTTCAAAAAAAGGTACGGTTTAAGTTTCAGGATATTGTTTTTTCTTTTTAACTGAACTACTTTTACATTTTGGGCAAAAATTTCTAACTTAACTCTGCATTTGCGAAGAACAGAAGCTCATCTTAAGCAAATGAGGAATATAATGTAATCACATGACTTTTTTTAATTAACAAAGTTCCCATATTGTGTAACCTGCAATAAAAGCCTGAAGCAGCTCACCACATGGCATGTCTGCCACTTCCCAGAAGTCCCATCTTCCTTCCAGTCCGTGCACATCGCATCTCAAGCTTATACCCAAAGCATACTCCTCAAGCCCCTTGGCTGCTTGCTTTCACCTTCTTCACCTTGCCAATACTGTCTCTTTGTTTCGCTCGAGCACATACCCTCACTCAATTTTTCTCCAGAATCAGCCACCTGGAGAACTGGCCAGACTTCGCTCATTGCACATCTCTCCTGACCTGAGCTGCCTGATTCTGCCTCCAGGAGGGGTGAAAGCACACCAGAGAGCTTTTGCTCTCTGCCTCCAGCTCTCATATGCTGCCTGCTTACCCCTGAGCAGCGTTCCCAAATCCTCCCCGTGCTCTGCCACCCCTTACCCCCTGTCTTATTGAGGGCAGAGGGCATCCTTGGCTTGTCCAGGACTATAATGGAGCAGATAATCTTAAGTGCCATCCATCATGCAGTATGTACAGGACAACCAGGTGATGAGGCCTGGTCAGCATAGGCTTGTGAAAGGCAGGTCCTGCTTAGTGAACCTGATATCCTCCTTTGACAAGGTGACCCGGTAGTGGACAAGGGAAAGACTGTGGTCTGCCTAGACTTTAGTAAATCCTCTGACACAGTCTTACAAACCATCCTCCTATAGCAACTGACTGCTCATGGCTTGGATGGGTGTACTCTTTGCTGGGTAAAAACCTGACCAGATGGACAACCTCAAAGAGTGGTAATGAATGGAGTTAGATCCAGTTGGCAGCTCATCACCAGTGGTGTTCCCCAGGGCTCAGTACTGTGGCCAGTTCTACTTCATATCTATCTACAATATGGATGAGGGGATTAAGTGCACCCTCAGTAAGTCTGCAGATAACACCAAGCTGGTTGGGCATGTTGATCTGGTTAAGGATAGAGAGGCTCACGAGAGGTGTCTGGACAATCTCAACCCATGGACCAAGGCCAATTGTATGGGATTCAGCAAGGCTCACTGATGAGTACTGCACTTGGGCCACAACAACAGTCAATACTTTGGGCTTTGGGAGAAGTGGCTGGAAAGCTGCCAAGTGGAAAAAGACCTGAGGGTGTTGATCAACAGCTGGCTGAACATCAGCCAGCTTGTGCCCAGGTAGCCAAGAAAGCCAAGAGCATCCTGGCTTGTGTCAGAAATAGTGTAGCCATCAGGACTAGGGAATTAATTGTCTTGCTGTACCTCAGATCCTGTGTTCAGTTCTGGACCCCTTACTATAAGAAGGAATCAAGTGCTAGAGCATGTCCAAAGAAGGGTAATGAAGCTGGTGAAGGGTCTTGAGCACAAGTCTCATGAGGAGCAGCTGAGGGAACTGTGGTTGTTTAGCTTGGAGAAAAAGAGGCTCAGGGAAGACCTCATTGCTCTTTGCAACTACTTGAAAGAAGATTGTAGTGAGGTGGGTGTTGGTCTCTTCTCCTAAGTAACAAGCAATAAGACAAGAGGTAATGGCCTCAAGCAGCATCAGGGGAGGTTTAGCCTGGATATTGGGAAAAATTTCTTCACTGAAAGGGTTGTCAAGCACTGGAACAGGCTGCCCAGGGAAGTGGTTGAGTCACCATCCCTGCAGGTATTTAAAAGACTTGTAGACATGGCATTTAGGGACATGGTTTAGTGATGGACTTGGCAATGCTGGGTTGACAGGTAGACTCTATGTTCTTAAAGGTCTCTTCCAACCTAAATGATTCTATGATTCTGCCCCCTTGGCAAGGCAGAGTGCCCAGACCCCTTGCACCTGTGATGCCCACCAGAAGCTTTGTCTTCTAATTCCTGGAACACACAGACAGGGAGTCAGCGCTTGCTTGCTGTCACATTTGGGTTAATGTCCCAGAAGAGAGGGTATTTCAAAGCAGATCGCAAAGCACTGTAGCAAAGCAGGATTTTAGATTTCTCTTGGAAAAAGGAACTCCTCCTGCATGGGAAAGATGCCCTCAGTGGGGCGAAAGCACAAGACATCTTCAGCTTGAAAATCTTGTAAGCATATAGCAGTGTCCAGTATAAGAGTCTGGATAAGATTAGAGATTAATTTAAATTTACTTAATTATTTTTAGTAATTGTAATTCAATTATAGTTAAAAGACTTAATTTTATTTAGTGATCCAGATTTAGCAGGAGCAGGGATGTCCAAGCCAAAACTGCCACCCAGGCCTGAGCAGTAAGAATGAGAGTTTTCTCCCCTGTGATAAAAAAAACCAGTAAGGGTGATTCAGGGACCTGGAAGAGGAAAAGGAAGAATGAAAAGGATGAAAGGAATTCTGTTTACTTAAACTAATGGTGGACTATCAGTGAGAAATGTGCCAGGATTTTAGATGAAGTGGAAAGGAGGAAGAGCTGAAAAGAGGAAAAAGAAAAAATAAACCCTCAGTGCTTGCTCTTTGCTCCTCCCCTTCCTTCCACTCCTCCCAGGAGCATTAGAAAACAGTGACAAAGAGGAAAGAATTAATTGCATGGAGAGGGAAGAGGAGAGAAGCACTAAAAAAAGTTGAAGACTTCAGGGGAAAACCTTTGGGTTGTTGCCAGATTTTTTTGTTTGCCTTCCAAATGTATCTGGAGATGATAGAAAGTGATAATCAGGAAGAACAGTTTAGGAGAAAAAGCAGAATTATGTGCTTGCATAACTGGTTACAACAAAGAATTTTCAAATCCATTAGTCACTGAAGATAACATTAAACAACAACTATCAGAGATGAACGCTTGATAGATTGTACCGTAGGGCACTTTTTGAGCCAGACAAGCAATCTTCAGCTTGCTAATGTAGCAGCAAAGCAGTTCCAAAAGACACTTGGCACTTCTTGGCACTTCTTAGCAAATTTCCACAGTGATCTGTGCACACCACAGTGACCTGATCGCACCTATTCATCAGAGATGGGAAAGTAAAACTCTCAGAGGACAACATCTGCAGAGGATTTAAAGGTTGGTCATTATACACAGATTGGGATCACATCACAGATGTTATTACTTCAGGCTTATTGAAAGCCAATGCAAAGTATCTAGGAATGTAGGTCAGCTGTGGCTGAAGAGAGGGCTTTATCCCATAATGGCACTGGAAAGGTTCAAGCCACTCTATAACTTCTGTCACCAGCCATACTTAAGCACTTGGTATTAAAGGATCCACTAGCATAGCCAAGCTTGTTCTTCAACTTGCCCTGTCTCAACAGCACTACATGTGTTTCTGGGTTTTAGCTGCAGCCTCAGGGATGAGACCCTCTACACAGCACCCAGCAAAGCATACAAGATTGAAGTAATTGGCTGTGTCAATCCAAAAACTCACATTAGATCTCATCTTCCCCAGGAGCTCAGGACCACATTTTTCCTAAGGTGGCAGACTCTTTGGTTCTCTTGCTGCACAATCAGAAAGAAAGGCCTGCTGGAAAGTAGGAGGTAAGTGGAAATATTATAACATCTGTACTTGAGTGAGACAATGAATTCCACAGCAAATTCTGAGAATTTTCTTGTGGAGAAGAGCTGCCAATCCTTAAAAAAGAATTAATATCTAGGGAGATAGTGGAAGAAAGGATTAAAAGAAGTAAAGTACTCCTTTCCAAAAAAAAGAAAAAAGGCAATACAGTGTTTCTTCCTGTAAATTTATCTTTAGTGTTAAACAACAAATGGAACAAGTACTAAAAAAAAATATATATTTAGTGGCTAGCAATAGGCTTGCATGAATCAAACAGTATAAATCATAAAAGAAAGAGCTCGCCAGAAATTCATGACTCTTTCCAAAAAATCAATTATAAAATCAGTGAAAGAAGTGAATTACTGTGCGACACTAAGAACAGCATCTGATGCATTATAAAAATCATAACTGAAAGATTAACTCCAGGCAACCTGGATAGCAACATTGCCAAATGTGACTATAGAAGTTATCTATAGTTACGTTTAATGTTTGGAAAAAGCAAAGAATGCAATCCATAATAGGGTAAGTTTCAAAGCATGTCTTACTTAACATCCACAAGACAGAGAAGACAGCATTCCTGGACAATAATTGCATTAATTCCCTTTCAACCTTATCAAAGAAACATTTTTCTTTAAACCCTGTGTGAATGGACATAATTCAATTGCACACTGCAGCTTTCCCGTGGTGTTCCTCCTTGAACCCATGAGCCATGCAATAACCTCTTGAGCTTGTTCAGAGATCTGATCTTTCGGACCAGCTGAGGAATATCACTAAAAGTCTATGTAACATCTATAAGAAATCAGCTAACCCAAGAATTGCTAAATCAAGAGGCACATAGTAAAGAGATTATTTCGTTGCATGGTCTAAGCTTCCTTCCATTCAGCTCAAACGTTTCTGCACTGATGAACTGTAAGCTTGCAGGGAGAAGGATTTGATATTTTGAAATATGCAGCGACAAACTGGAGAAATGCTGCATTATATTGCAGACATCTGCCGTGAGACAGTATTCTGTTAAGGACTTTGGGACATTGAAACATTATACCCATTGGGGAGAACCCTTTTCACTGGCATGGGTTACCTTGAAGGAAAAATACAAAAAATTGTATAGGCTATTTTGGCTAAGTGATATCTAAGACCACATCAGTGGTCTTCAGAATTTTAAAAGATACCAAGAAAGAGGGAAATGTACTTAACAATATGAAAAAAAAGCATATGTATAAATGGTGGGGTGAAATTAAGAGGAAAAGGTAGGAATAATCCTATAAATTAATGAAATATCCCTTATTCTGAAGAAGTCATAGAATCATAGAATAGTTAGGGTTGGAAAGGACCTTAAGATCATCTAGTTCCAACCCCCCTGCCATGGG
>JAOEHY010046843.1:1674-13066 GCA_025447955.1 Psilopsiagon aurifrons
CTGCCCAACCTGTAGCTGTGCCTGGGATTGCTCCAACCCAGGTGTAGGACCTTGCACTTGGCATGGTTAAACTTCATGAGGCTGGCATCAGGAAACCTTTGCTGACATCCATACAAACTCTAGCATCTATGGACAAACAACCCTTCAGGCACCATGAATGTGTTCTCAGCACAAATAGCAGTGAAAATACCATTAGAGTAAAAATAAAGTTTTATTACCTCGTGACACTGATTTTGGTTTGTGAGTGTAAATGCAGCATATTGATTCTTCCAGTCTTTGCAAACAAGCAACTCAACTGAGTTACAAGATATTTCATTTTACAAAATAAACACAGTTATCACCTTAATTAAAATCTTGAGCTTTCCAAAGCACTTCTGTTCTACCAGTGCTAACCAACTGGAAAACTGTATTAAATAGACTTCTTTTTTTAAAAAACTTCAAAGAAGTGAGCATAGGCACTAAGTACTAGAACTTTCTATATAAAAATATCATATCATTATTTTTCAATTAGTTTTGTAAAAAAAGAAGACTCCAAGAGTGATGCAGAGCGCAGCTGTACCTCAGCTGTGGAGACAAATGACATGAAATATGTATCAATTTTACTTCTCAACTAAAATGATCAATAGTGGCCATGAATTCCAGGGTAGATAGCCTCTTGTTGCAGAGGTTATAAAGTTGGTCACAGATTGCATTACAGGAAATGGAAACCTATCAACTAGAACTAATGTAAGACAGTGAATTCCCTTTTCCACCTTCACAAATTGGTATTGAAAAGAACTGGCAAGTTCTACCTTTGAAACTCTTCTAAAATGAATGATAAGTCAAGGTAAAGATTATTCTAGGAAGTGAAACAAGGATTACTCTAGGAAGGGAAAGAGAGTGGAGGAACAGTTCCTGAGAACAAACTGTTCTTGTGAACTCAGGCATGTACCTTGTTTTCTGGACTAAAACAATTATCAGTGTTAAACATATGACTTGGTACCAAGACTTTTTATAGCATCAAAGCTCTGAAGCCACATCCTTTTTATGTGTCACATATGAAAAAAAGTCATACCTCTGGCTGTTTCTGGCCAAAAGCAAGGCTCTTTCAGGGTTAGTTCAGCTAACGCAACCACGGTAAGAGAACTTTGGTCTTCATCTAGTAGATACAGGATTCATATAACCTGTGGAAATGTCATATTTTGCCCCTAGTGTTTAGGTCCTGAAGGAGGCGCCATTCCATTTTATCAGGTCATAAGTCTTGTTATTGAACCACATTTGTCTTCTGTATTAGATGAGGATTCTGAGTAGGTTTTGAGGTATAGAGGAGTGGAAAAGCAAATTAGCAGTGCTGTGTCTGACGAAAATTAAAATGCTAGAGAAAAAAAAAAAAGCATTAACTAAAAAACGTAAGTGAAATTAGCTCCATGATTAAGTGCAAATTCAGGGGGAAGGTCAACTGAGCCTACTTTTCTCAGCTGTGCTTGTATCATGTTTTAGGTGCCTGAATTTCTATAGGCTTTATACATAAACTGCTATGTTAAATATGACATAGTTCATTCCATAAAAATTCTGAAGGCAATGATAATTTCATTTAGCAAGATCTTTCCAAAGCTCAGGATAAAACTTCAATGGTGCGTTAGTATTACAAGAAATCCTTGTAGCTTCTAAGGACAGAACAATAAATTGTCTTTGTGAATTTATTCTATGGTGAGAATTGACTTATTCCTCGTAGGAAAATTCAAGTGTCACTCTTTTCAAAGAGCTCTTAAAAGCAAATTTGTGAACAATTTGTTTATAGATTTGGGGTAGTGTAAGAAAACATACAAAAGATCTTTCCAATATCAAGAGAAATTAGGAATATAGAATACAAGCTCTTTGTCTCTTTTCCTCACCATGATTTAATCTTCTCCTGAAATTCAACTGGCACCAAATCAAAGTACCTGACTGCAAAGGTTATTTGGCAGGCATTACCATGAGAACGGCATTGTTTTACTCTGATATATCTAAAATATAATTTAGGCCAGAGTGAGATGAAGATTCTTTCCACAAATCCAGGAAGGTTAAAGTTTCTAAAGGGAAAAGTTGGTTAAAATTAAATAGAAATTATAAGCATTTGCTTTATCAAAAGCAGTCAGATTAAAAGCTTTTACAGTACTCTGCTAATATAGAAAACGCTGGACACATTACTTACTCTTCAGTGCTCTTAGTGACATTAACCTATTATAATTTTAAATAGTTCAAAACAGAACTATATTAGATAAGCCCTAATTAATGTTTTATGCATTTTTAAAAGGTAATTTTAGACATAAGGAGGGTGACATTAGTCACATACAGACATTCTAAAGTCAGCTGCAGTGTTTTAAAGGTGCTGTAACTCTGTAACTGCTGAAAAACTTTGTTTTTTTTAAACAAACCAAATACAGCCCACATACTGAAAGATGTGCAAACGTACAAACATTCTGTCTGAATTTAGTAGAGGCAGTAGATTTGACCATCTATCTATCATCTGTTTGGGATGTTTTAGTAAAACTAAAATTGCCCACAAAAAAACCCCAAGTATTTAATTTTAAAATGTACACATATAGTTGCATAATCAACTGTATTTGATGTCTTTTTTGGGTCCAAATCTCCAAATTCCTTGTCAGACATGCTATCCATACTTCCTAAAGAAAGTGTACTAAATCAAATTTAAGATTTTTTTACTATTATTCGAAAGAAAACACCGGCTTGATATTTATTACTCTATTCTCGAGCTACATCTAATTACTTCTAGAATGTATGGCATGTTTCAGTATTTGACAGCAAAATAAATAAAGAAAAATGAAATAAAAAATAAACAAAATGCTCTCTCACATCTCAAAGTACAAATGACACTAAATGCCAATTCCATTCCAGAGTAAATATACTTGGTTAGCACAATGACTTAAAGGAATGATTTGCTTCACAAGATGCAGTAAATCTGCCATTTATTCAAATATTAGTCATCACTGTAGACAATTGCATAAAGAACATGCAAATCAGAGGAACAAAAAACAGGTACAAATTGGTTATCACCATGTAAACATGCTGTAATGAATCCTCTATCCTATGTTAGCAGCATCATCCCTAGCAGTGTACTTTGTTCTTGAACCAGTGAATATATATATACATAGATGCTTAAGACTGACTTGAAGTCAAATCATTTACAGAACAGTCTTTTAAGATGCTTCAGTGTGGCTCTAAAAGATTCTGTAGCACCCAAACAATATGCACTGCTTCTTATTTCCTGATTATGATGTTAGGATTTCCCTCACAGTCAATGCAGGACTCACATCTCTGGTGTGGGAGCCGTTTCAGCAGTGGGTGGGTCATACAGGCACAAGCAAATTCAGAGCACCCAGGTAACTGCAAGTGTGTCAGATTCACACTTCCAGGGATTAGTTATAAAAGGCTGTTTAGAAAATTAAAGGTGTTTCTTACAATTTCATCTTTCATCCTTAGTTGAACTATTACTCTTTTGCTCTGTTCGCAAACAAGTCTTTTGGACAAAGTATGATCGGAGTTTTAATGATGCTGATGACTTGGTAGAAACTCAGTAGGATAATGACATATGGTAATTTTCCTTTCTTCAAAAGGGAAAATAAAAATAAGTAATAACATCAGTGTTTACAAATCTCTTATTCTTCCGCTGCTCATTGTAAGAAACAATTTCATTGCCTAGCATTGTAGTTTATCTTCCATATTGTTGATATTGATCCAGAATATATGGTTCATTGATTATTGTTAATTATGTGTCATTAATAAATCAATAAACCACTTGGAAACAGATTTTACTTGTACCACCATGAGTTGGGCTGGTTTTCTGTCCAATATTGTTATAGGTAGTCTTCATGCATAAAGAACATGTCTTCAAACAAACTCTAAACGTACAGCAGAGAAGAAACACCCAGGAGCCAGAAAAGAGGCATACATTTCCTACCCAAATGTGAAGAAGCTTTCAAGAGTGGACTGAATTGTGGCAGAAAAAAAAAAAAAAATGAAGGTTGTTGATATCAAGATATTGAAAAAGAAGTGGCAAATATAAATAGGTATTAGTATATATATAGCATGGATGGGTCAGAAGGTGACTACGGTCTTGACCATAGGTATTGTCCCTTTAAGTAGTTGATGGCTTTAACAGCTAAACAAGATTTAGATTAGGCCAGTTGACTGAGGTATGTCAATTGAGAGTGGCTGCTCTTTGACAAAACACCAAGTGATGAGACATGCTCGTTATAAGAACTGTGAAATTCTGTTTTGCTAACCATAAGAATGTAATTTCCTGAACACTTCGTGATAAAAGAGTTATATCAAAAGGAATGCATAATACAAATAGCACATGCTCTGAAGAATACTATTTCACACTAAACAGGTCATATTTATTAAGGTTTACAGAGTTACAACATAAAATCCTGTTATATGTTCTTTGCATATCCCATTTTTCAACCTTAACACAATGACTTCTGTGACACTGTAGAATGCTGCCAAATGAAGTTTGACATGTAATACTGGGCCTATTCATCCCAACTAGGCATCCTTGGTTCCTTTTATTGACAGACACCCTGGGGATGATTTAGATGTTGGTTGAATTGAATTAGATCCTGTTATTTCTTTCCACTGATTACAGACAGACTCAGCAATGAGGCTCACAGTGTGCCTTAGGCTTGCACTAAAGTGTATGGAGGAAGAGTAACTTCTTTTTTTTGGTTTATCTTTCTAAAAGTTAGTGTCTTGGACTGGTTATTACATGAATGACAAGTTTAATATAAGTAAAGTTAAACATAACTAAAGAAGTCATGATCTCTAACTCACGCATGAAGTTCTAACCTTGTACAACTGGAATTGAAAAATGCACACTCATTTGTAAATTGTGTAATTCTTATACAACTTACAATATATATGTTATCAGCTAAAGAGGCACCACTACATATGCATCTGTTAATTCAGTTGCTAAGATCAGTACAGTTGCATTTATTTTAGTGTGCAAGTTCCAGATTCTCATTTAACTGAACATTCATTTGTCTGGAAGACTGAATTTGTGGGCATTAATTTGTTATGGAAAATGAATGCACTGTGCAAGAAAAACACACATTTCTTCTTCATCAGCCAAATTACTTTTAAATTTAGCAACATGACTGATTACTTATGCATGACAGTTACTACATTTTCAGATAGGACCATTTCATAGTTACTTATACTGAGGTCTAAAAAAGTACTAAGATTTTATTTGTATTTACCATGAAAATCTTTAAAGAAAAAAGTAAATTACATTGATAGATTTCATGCCAGCATAAAAATATTAACGAAAAGCATTTGGGTTTAAAATGGAGCCATCCTTCATCCTTAGTTGAACTATTACTCTTTTGCTCTGTTCACAAACAATTCTTTTCTACAAAGTATGATCTGAGTTTTAATAATGCTGTTGACATTGGTAGAAACTCAGTAGGATAATGTCACATAGTAATTTTCCTTTCTTCAAAATGGAAAATAAAAATAAGTAATAACATCAGTGTTTAAAAATCTCTTATTCCTCTGCTGCTCAAATGTATTTTTTTATAGGAAAAACAAAGGCTGAAGTGGAAGTTCATGTCTAACTACTAATAATCCAGTCTACTTCTCACACAGTCATTTATATTCCCTGTATCATGTAGATGGTTAATTAGTTAGCATCAATGATATGGATTTTACTTAACTGTTAAAAATAGAGAAGTAATGTTGGCCCTTTTGATTTTTTTCAGCTACATCTGTCTCACTAGGCTTTTATTATTATTTTAATGTTATGCAATTTTATGCAATTAATATTTTTTTGTTTCTGGTCCCCACATGGCTCTAGTGAGTTAAAAGGCTGCAATATCATAGTGGCATGTCTGTGTGGCATGCCTTTTATTTGCTAAATGGTTTGGGAGATTATTTGACTGGAACAGCTGTCCATCTTCTTTTCACCTTCTTTACACCTTCCCTTCCCTTTCCTCCCCCTTCCCTTCCCGTCCCTTCCCTTTAGAAATTATCATAGATAGAAATACATACAAATTCTTGAGGGAGGGGACTAGTACAGATATATCACAATACTGTAAGTACAAGTGAAATGCTCATTGAAACTGAACTCAACGACCATTAATGGAAGTTTGTGTGGCCCATTTTATCTTAACTAAGATCTCCAGAAGAGCTATCAGCAAAAATGGTGATTTACCTAAAGAAGAGTAAGCTATGCATTTATATCTTTAGCAACTCCTTCACAATAGGATGTTATCTCTAAAGGGAAGCAGCTAAGGAAGTATGGAGAATGTTTTCCCATACCACACCAGAGAGTCCAGCCTATCATGTTACTGAAGATTCATTCAGCTTATATACAGACATTGGGAAGTCCCCCCACCTTTCTTTTCCTAAATTTGAAAATGGAAAGATTTCTTTCACTTTGAATAAATAAAACAATTCTTTAGCTCACATTCAATACAGAAATCTAAGCAAAGTTTTCCCTCAGTTTGAAATGAGTTCGCCAAGGAACAGCTGCCATTCTGTTCCACTCTACTTAGGTGTCTTGAAATTTTATATGTCTCTTTAAATCAATGTTTAAAGAAGGGTTTGAGTTTAAACTAATTAACTTGAAGAGAAGGATTTTCAGTACCTAATTCTGGAAATTGAATTTTGCTGCATAAAATATCTTAAGTGCTGATTACGGTTACAGCTATGACATTTAGATGCTGAGTTTTACATGCTGGAAACAGTAATTTACCTACATTTATTTTTATACTGAACTAGTCCTCATAAACAATTCAAGTACATTCTAGAAAAGACTCTTTGCATTTTAAATCAGTTATCATTTTTATTCACTGACTGTATTTAAAAAGTTATGCTGATTTTTTTATTTTCTCTTTCCATTTGTGAAATAGCTTTCTTGAAGGACAGTAGCTTTGACAGGCTAGCAAAGAGGGGGATAGAGTATCAAAAGCTTTGTTTCACAGCATTTGAATATCTTTTTCTCTACTGCTTGAAGCCACACAAAAACTTTCTTGAAATCCAGAACACATTCAGCCTATCAGGTAACATTTGTGTCAGGAATATTTTTTACTATATGTGCTTCCTTCTACATTTTATTATTTAGCAAAGTAATCAGTTACTTGTCTCACCAGTAATGTTAAGACCTTGTGGACATAGCAGTTTTATTCGTCTACCTAGGGGCTGATGCTTTGTCACATAATTATGTCAGACTAATCCAAGTGATAAGTAATTTATTTATTTTTTTCTTAAATGAATGCAGACTGCAAATTTCAGTTGCCATTTACAAATAAATAAATCACTATATGTAACATCTGAACTAGGATGATATTTAAATGAATATTCAACTATAATATGTCTGAGGCAACAAAACTAAAATTAAATGCTACTTCTTGTATTTCAAGAACTTAAAACTCAGATTTCCTAGTAACATTTTGTAAAAAGCTGTGCAACAGCAACAAATTATACTCTAATAACTACTTCTAATAAGAGGCAAAAGGGATAAGCCGGAAGCTTTCTTATATAGGAAATATGGGAAATAAGAGAGATAATAATCTTGGAGGGATGTGTAAAACTGTATCTTTCTTTCCCCAAGTCACTCATAGAAAGTTAATTTATACCAGTTTCTTAAGGAGTTCCTCAGAATTTTCACTGTCTTGAAAGTCACTACTGTGATTACTGCCATCTTGATCTGAGAACCAGGCTGGTTTCCTGGGAAACAAGAGGTGTGCATGTTACCTGGTGTGAACCAGCATGAGCTGAAGCAGCCCCATTCAGCTGTTTCATTTCTAAACAGGAACTGGGACAGTTTCACCCATTTTAAAACAAGTAAACAGAGATAACTTTCACATCAGTTAAAAGCTGTTCTTTTTGCTCTCTTTTGATCAGAGAACATGATGTTTACAGGAAACTATAGTTGTGCAAATATCACTAAAAGAAGCAACTGAAGAATTCCCCTGCATAATCAAATTAGATCATTGTGGTTCTTACCTTATCTCTTACCTCCGTCTAATGTTTCTGAATTCAGGAATTTTTAACAGGAGTTACATAAGATCCTCTTTCTAATGAAATTTTGCATCCTTTTGGATACATTTGTCTGAAGGCCAAATGTTACTTCTGGTACACTGGCAAAAGTCTGATTCATGTTACTGTAAATTAAAGTTGACCTCAAATCAGAAAAAAATGCCAATTCAGTCATGTTTCAGAATCTCATCTTCTGAGATAAAGAAGGAGTTGGGCTTGTTTAGCCTGGAGCAGAGACTGCACTGGGGGACGCCTAACAGCATGCCCCCCCAGTGCCTATTAGGAGGTTATTGAGAAAACAGAGCCAGACTCTTCAGAGCAGCTCAAGTTGGGAAGATGAGAGTCAACATGTATAATCTGAAATGAGAGAGGTTCAGCCTGAATATAAAGAGGTCAAGCAGTGGCACAAGCTGAGAGGTTGCACAGTCTCTGCCTTTGGATGATTTCAAGACCCAGCTGGGTAAAGACCTAAGCTCGTCTGACCTCAGAGCTGACCTGCCATGAGCAGGAGATTGGATTGAAGACTGCCTAAGGTCCTTTTTCTATCTGAACAATATGATTTTATGAAATTTGCTTTTTATATAGAGCTACTTAATTTCACCAGATTTGGTAGTCATCTGGTTTAGCTCATGTGATAGAAAATCCAGGCAAACATCAGCTACAAGAAGTAATTTTACAGTTGCACAATCAATAAATCTGAAGCCTACACTTCAAAAAGCCCTGGCACAAACCCAGTAAGACATGAAAAACAAGGTAAGAGCCAATTATGTGTGACTGCCAAGTTCATTAACGCTAACTAACAAGACTGTTGACTTCTAAAATTGCTTGTGTCAGATGGCGATGACAAACTTGACAAGACAGTACTTGCAAAATGTCATTAAATATTTTGCAGCTCATTTCTATCAGTACCAAATATTACATTTAGACAATAACAATGTTCATATGAATTTGAAAGAACTAATTACAAAGCTTCTTTACAAACCCCACCGCATATGAGATTGTAAGTATGACAATAGCTTTCATTCTGAGGATTTTAAACAGGGAAAATGCTCCTGCTATAAGTAATAAATAGCAATAATTATTATAATGACAACAAATAATACTGAGCTTTGGTTCTTCTCATCCTGTCAAAGCAGAAGTAATTATTTTTGCCCCGAAACTGCTGATAAAGGAGTTGTGCTTCATATCAGGGATGTTTAATGCTTATTTTCAGAGTGCCTCTCTAATACTATATGAGCTTTTAATTACTGTGGGGATGGATTTTCTTCTACTTTCTTCAAAACATTGCAAAAATCAAAAATATATCCCATTTGCTAAGACCTCTTTGCCAGTTTACGGTCCAGAAAACTACTTTGTTATAGAGGTGTCCTATTTTATATTTGTACCCTAGAACCCTTCTAAAAAAATCTGTATGTTATTCAAACAAATCTAGTTTTAAGTCATTTATTTGTAAGAATTGAGATATGGATGAAGATGCAGGTTTGAAAATGTGAGACAAAAATCGAAGTGTGTTGACAGCCTCTTCATCTCTCCTTCTAGTCATGTAAAAGGCAGAATAGTATAAGCATTCCTATGTCATTTTAGCTTTTTTTTTTTTTTTTTTTTCTAGTCTAGGGAGACAAAACATCAAATACAAACATATGTTTTACAAATACTCCTGAAAACTTGAAATGTATACAAATGTCATACAAAACCAGACACATGTGGGCTTATATAAAGTTACTTCTGAAATGCTGTGCCTGTATTAACCAGATAATGAAGATCCTACATGAGGCTTAAGCTACTTCAATGGATTTTTATTATTAACTTCAATCCATCATTTTTCTATTCTGAATAAAAATAATGAAAAATATAAGCATCTTCCAAAACTACCTCTAGCTCAGGGATTTCTTCAGCTGGCTATCATCCAAATATTTGAATTCCATATAAAATAGTGAGCCATCTTAAAGATTCAGAGGCTTGTAGCTTTCAACAGTTGCATTTACTACTTACAAAGTAAGTATGGCTTACAACATTAGATTTTCTCCTGCTCAGTTCTTGGTTAAGGATGGGTTACTGTATGATACTTTCCTCAACATCCATCTGTCTGCATCTGTTCCCATTGAGAATGAGTGGCTGCCTTGTGGCTAATCTCAGCCTGGCTGCTGGGAGACAGTGATTCAATGTGCACAGCTGGACCTGCCACGGCCAGGTTTTAAGACTGGGTTTCATATTCACTATGTGGAAAGTAGGCATATTTGGTCTTTGTGAAAATTTTAGAGCTGTTTAAACAAACACTGGAACCTGCTTGGACCTCAGTGGCTTGACAGTCCTGACCCATTGCTGTTTTCCTCAAGAGCATGGTGCCTTCCCAAAATCAGACAAGAGGGGGTAACACCCTACTCAAATTTGCAAAAGAAGCTAATCATTCAGCAGTGGCAACTGGCATTCAAGGTGAAGTGGCTCTGCATGCAGGTCACTTGTGTTCACACTGGGATTTCTAATGCTATCGATTCACTGAAGGAATCTTCCCTGCTTCAAAAAATTAAAGCATGCTTTGTGGCTTAGTGTGTTAGCAGAACCAATCTCATAACAAGCTGCCACAGGAAGTAGCAGTCTTGCTGCCTTGAAATTTCGCCCACATCTGATAAACTAGTTTAACCACAGAATGAAAAAAAAAAAGAAACAGAGCAAAACAAAACAAAACAAAACAAACAAACAAACAAAAAAAAAAAAAAAAACAAACCAAAACATTTTCTACTGGCTCAACAAATTATGCATTGACTGCAAAACCCGTAGATCTGTGATAGGGAAGAGAGGGTTGCAAGAAAAGAACTGAACCTCATGTTTCAAAGTGATTTGATGTTGGTTAGGCTTTGTTGCAATACCAGACTTAGCCTAAATAGCTATATTAGAATCACAGAATCATAGAATAGTTAGGGTTGGAAAGGAACTTAAGATCATCTACTTCAAACCACCCTGGCAGGGTGAGGGAAACCTCGCATTAAATCATATCATTCAAGGCTCTGCCAAACCTGGCCTTGAAGACCACCAGTGATGGAACATTCACAACTTCCCTGGGCAACCCATTCCAGTGCCTCCCCAACCTTACAGCAAAGAATTTCTTCCTTATATCCAATCTAAACTTCCTCTGTTTAAGTTTGAACCCGTTACTCCTTGTCCTATTACTATAGTACCTAATGAAGAGTCCCTCCTCAGCATCCCTGTAGGCCCCCTTCAGATACTGGGAGGCTGCTCTGAGGTCTCCATGCAGCCTTCTCTTCTCCAGGCTGAACAGACCCAACTTTCTCAACCTGTCTTCATACAGGAGGTGCTCCAGTCCCATGATCATCCTCGTGGCCCTCCTCTGGACTTGTTACAACAGTTCCATGTC
>JAOEHY010046846.1:0-12991 GCA_025447955.1 Psilopsiagon aurifrons
AGTCATTTTTCTCCTTCTTAGTAGCTGGTGCAGTGCTGTGGTTTTGACTTTCAGCCTGGGAACAGAGCTGATAACACTGATTTTTTTTAGTTGCTGCTCAGTAATGTTTATTCTGATCAAGGACTTTCTGAGTCTCATGCTCTGCAAGGGAGGAGGGGAAGCTGGGAGAAGCAGAAACAGGACATCTGACCCAAACTAACTAAAGAGGTATTCCATACCACAGCACATCATGCCCACTATATAAACGGGGGGCAGTTACCCAAAAGGGTTAGATCACTGCTAGGGTCAGGCTGGGATTTGTTTGGTGGGTGGTGAGCGGTTGTATTCTCTTCCCTTGTTGTTTCCCTTATCATTATTATTGGTGGTAGCAGCAGTGGTTTGTGTTATACCTTAGTTATGGGACTTTTCTTATCTCAACCCGTGGAAATTACATTCTTTTGATTCTCCTCCCCATCACTTTGGGAGTAGGGGGGGAGTAAAGGGTGGGGAGTGAGAGAGCAGCTGCGTGGTACTGAGTTACCAGCTGGGCTTAAACCATGACACAGGTGAAACCATAAATACAACAAATACATAGCAGCCCTAAAGTTCCACTCCTTTTACACATCCGTATAATCTTTATGGTAAAATTATAAAGCCTAGGTCTCTCTGAAAGCCTTATGTAAGAGGTGTTTTGCTTTTGGAAAAAGGAATCAAGAGAAATTTGACAAATTTCTCTGTTAAGGGAATGAGGAGTTAAAAGGAATAGAAGTTATTTAAAAGACTCAAAGTAGCTACAATATTTTTTGAGGGAAAAAGAACCCTGATAGCTGGGGAAAATATGAACAGAAGTACGAACACAGATTCAAAGAGACATCCTGAATCGCCAAGCCTGGTTGCTTCTAGAAACCAGAAATGGGCAAAATTAAACCACAAATTCATTTGTAAGGCATAAAATTTAGTAAACCTGATGCCTTTTTATATGCCAAAAATCAAGTGACTGCATGAGGAAGTCTTTCATACTGCCCCAATTAATACTTGACAAATGGCCCAGAAAACAAACAGGGATCCTTCCTTTGAAGGGGCATCTGAACCTTCTGCCTAACAGAGAGATTGCAGGAAAAGTATTACCAAAAGAAGAAAATTCACATATATGGCAAGGGTGGACCAAGTTTTTCTGCTATGTGGCTCCAGCAAGGTAAACATTTTGTAAATGGTATACACAGAGTTTAAGCACTTTATCAATACCTGTGTTCA
The DNA here is from genome assembly GCA_025447955.1 of Psilopsiagon aurifrons. Taxonomy (NCBI): domain Eukaryota; kingdom Metazoa; phylum Chordata; class Aves; order Psittaciformes; family Psittacidae; genus Psilopsiagon; species Psilopsiagon aurifrons. Next base: position 1,234 of record JAOEHY010046846.1, read on the forward strand.
GTGCATTTTCTTTATACTAAACTTTCGTGCCTGTTTTCAAGAGACTTCTGTTTATTGGGGGGAGGGGGGAAAGGAGAGGAATGGAGTTGTTTGTTTATAACCTGTTCAAAGGCTGGAACTCTTGCCTGAATCAAAACATGTAACTAAATGTATCACTTCCCAGTGCCAGAATAAACATCTGGAATCATTCTAAGTAAGCTTCAATAGGCACACTGCAGTCACAGGACCCTCCTAATGTCACATAATGCAAAGAACATTCTGGAAGCACACAGGAATAATTCTGGCTACCTTGAGTTTTATTGATCACAGTTGTTACAAAATCTGTCTGAAAGTGCTAACAAGATGCCCAACCAACGGCAATCCAAGAAGTGTTTGACTCACTACTATGCTAGAAATAGCTTCAGAACTGAATGATCCTCAATTTAGGAGATAACCCTATATTAAAGCACCAATTTTATAAGTAAGGTAGCCCAAATATTGGAACTTTCCTCTTACTAGCATGTTCTTTATTTTCTATTTCTGATAAGTAAGTTACAAATACGAAAATAATGTTGTAGGGTAACTTAAAGGGAAAATAAACACCAGTTTCAGGCAATGAAATATGTTTACCATTAATTATATGTATTTAGTTGGGGAAAAAAAAAAAAAATATGGAAATACTACAGCCCAGTTCAGAATTCCTAATGCATATCCTTCACAGAATTCTCTATGTCCTTATTAGCAGGTTTTACAAATTGAAGTAGAGGTGCTATGCCTTCCTCAGTGTTATCACTATGACATGGGACAACAGTCCCTCCACTGAATATTCAAAAACATAAAATAACAAAAGTGATGGGTTCATTTTCTGGACAAATAAAACCACTCTTGAAATATTTCATGGATATATATTGACAGCTATCTTCTCTCCTGTGTGAAGAACTTGTAAAAACTCAAGAGAGTTTTTACTCAAGAGAATTTTACTCAAGAGAGTTTTAATGAAAACTACTAAAAGTAGTTTTCATTAAAACAGCTTTAGATCAACAAACAAGAAATGACAAGAAGCTAGTGCAAATGTAAAATATGACAAATATTTCTATTAGGTGAAAAGTCAGTAATACTGGCGCAACTGAAAATTTGAAACTTACATTTAAAGAATCTAATTGTATTGAAAAAATATACAGCCCAAACAGCAACAAGATTTTGAGAGTTCACATCTTCCATCATTCTACTATCTCTCTCATTTCAAATTAAAGCACTGTTGCATTTATATTAAAGCTCACTATTTTCTAAAGATAAATAGCCTTCAGCTTTAAAACACATACTGTTCAAAATCTCAGAAAAAAAAACCCACTTCTTCTGTCAGAGTAATTTTTTTCTTCCTCATGTGCTGGTTCTGATCCACATGTATTTTATCAAGATTGAACCCTACAAAACAGTAAAATCAGTAGAAAAGAATCTAGTGAAAGCCATCTGCAATGAAGTATAGAATGAATGCTGTTAATCTGCTAAACAAGGGAAAGGAAATTAGGGGTGGACTCGCTGCTGGGAGAAGCAACATCGTACATTTAAATCATCATTTTCTTAATTAAGTTGAAATCTTGAAACAGTGCATCATTTGTGTTCTAATACTTTCTGAACAAAAATAAAATCACTGTAACATGGATTTTGACAGCTAATTCCACAGCATAATTAAAAGGTAGCAAACAAAAGATTATCGTCTACAATAAAACATGAGTTTGTGAAATGGTTACCTCCTTTAATTGGGGTTATTATACTTTACTTTAGAGTTACAAATCATTATTTAAGCTAATAGAATTTTAGATTTGTTCAGCACTTTTGAACAAATCAATCTCAGATTATTTCATATTGGTACCTACCTTTCTGCTTTGACTTTCCACAGCACCACTGAACCATTTGAGGGGTACTAAAATAATCAACATTTATTCTGATCAGCAAAATTCTACCCACCATTCCACATTCATTTTACATTGGGTTCCTTGGATGCCCACCATCAGTGGTTATGACAGACAGTATGCACACTTCCCCAAAACATGCCAAAATGTTGAATGTCCTCCATCGGATGCCTGAGCAACTCAGAAATAGCTCAAAAAAGCATTCTTAAATTGCTATCCTCAGACCTTCTCTCCTCAAAGGAATGAGCACTGAGAAAAAAACGAGTTCTATTTATGTTCAAAAAATAACAAAAAGAAAACACACATACAAAACCCCCCACAGCCCCCATGGTTCCCCAGGGATGTACTTCTGTAGCAGTGGGAATCAGCATGCATTACTTTACAGCAGTATGTTCTGCATGCCCAGCTCTTTAGTATATAAAGTCACTTCATCAACCCAATTATTTCTTTTTTTTTCCTGTTTTTTCCCCCAAAGTAATTCTAAACTACTTTAAAACACCTTCATTACAGAAATTATTCAACCAGCACTGCTGCAAAACATGGAAATGTAAAAGCTGTTAAAAATGTATTAAATGCTGTCCATGCCACAAGGGTACTAGTGTAAAATGACCTTAAGTTTAAAGGCTCCCTATGAAGGCAGAACAGTAATCTGCTCTGCTTCTCCTAATGAATAACAAATGGGCCTTCACAATTCATTTAGTTCAGTACAAGCTGCCATTACAACCCATTTTGTTTTTTTAACTTTGTGGTAATGTATCATCTTGCCTGACTCTATGTCATCTTCTTGAAGGTCACCAAAGGTATGTAACTCCACTCTTAATAATGAAAAAAAGGAGGAAGGAAAAAGAGATATGACAAATTTTGACAAAGCACCGACCAGTCCATCGTGACACACTGTATCACACAGTGAGGCTCATGCTTTGTACACAAAAATGCTTCCCGTATTGCAAAGAAAGTCAGGAAAACACTGAAGTCATCAAAATAATTCTGTTTTTTCAATTAATAACTAAAATACAATACCTGGGAAATAATTATTTGGGTTTGTATTTACTTACTCTTGATATTTGTCTGCCCTAAAACATAGTCTGAATGTAAGCATTCAAAAAGAAATTAAATGACCACAAATATTTATCTTTATTTCACAGGTATTTAGAAAGATGTATTATGTTGCTATGGACAATTAGCCTTTTATCCAATTTTAGTTGGTAGTTTAACTCACCCACCCTAAGGTTTTAATTATCCCCTCAGTCTGCATGCTTAGGCCCCAATTCATGCAGCTGGAAATCTGCCTCAGTGATGTTGTAACCTTGTTAATGTAACAAAAGAGGAGTTTACTTAAAACTGTACTGACTGTGGACTTCAGCCAAATTTACTTGAAAGAGGAAAGAGACTGTCAAAAATCCTACAATAAACACAGAAATGCAGTTCTTTCATAACCTTCACCTTAATTCATATAGACAAGCAATTTACATGTAAGTGGATTCATATGGCCTGTGAGGGGCCTCCTCTCTGTAGCTGGACTATTCTTTGTACCCTACCCCCATTTTTAACAAAAAAAGCTCCAACAGCTCACTTTACAGAAATGGCAGAGTATCTGCAATCTTTTTTAATCACAATAAAACATAATTAAGATAAACATTTATAAAGCTAGTCAGTATCAATAAAGGCAGCATAATTTCAAGTAAGTTCAGCTAGTCCTTTGTCAAATACATATTTTACATTCAATAAAGGTTTTATTTGAAGAGTGTAAAGTTGCACTTCTAATGAGGTAATAGTTACATTAGCCTTAAGTGGAAGTTGCTTGTCATATATTGATATCCCCCATTCATTTAGTTGCCAAATTACAGCAGGGATTTCCTAAGTTCATCTGTTAATTAGATTCATTTTTAGGCTAGATACTAACAAAAACCCATATTAGACTAAACAAGACATCATAGTTTTGAAGTGTTGAAGGGAGATCTTTCTGGGAGAAAAAAAAATCTAAATTCTATTTCCTAATACAACTGTGAAAATACTGTAGGCTATTTTCATCCTGACTGAATACTTGCAGTATATTTCTTTAAGAGGGATCTGATGGGAGGGGTGGCTATGGGTAACTGGGTGGTACACATGCATGCACAGCCACAAAACCTATAAAAGGCTCTGTTTTCATTTCACCAGTTTTCTTGCAGTTGTTGACAAAATAATCCAGGTGGGAGAGGGTAATGGGCACCCAAAGCAAAACTGGAAAGCAGTCAAGTTTCTTTTATTCATGCTGAAAGTTTGTTTCAATAGGTGAAAAGTCTTTAAGCTCATGAATGTCAGAGTATTTTCCACTCTGTTAAGAGGGTATCAGGCTGCTGGATGTCAGATGAAGATCTACCACAATTCTTGGGCTCCTGTTCTTTGGGTGTTTGTAATAATCTCTACTCTTCTGCTACTGAATTTCACACAAGCAGCAACACCAGCTCCTGCTCGAAATCTCACAAACATGACTACTTACCTTTTGTTCACAGATCACACAGATCAAAGAGTTTCTCAAGATAATCATGCAAGACTTGGATGAGGTTGTCCAGCTCTCAAAAATACTCATATCAAACACAGTAAAATCCCTTAAATGGTGATGAGAAAATTCCGTATTCTGGAGGTTTTAGACTGAGGGAGGTTAAAAGTTCAGATCGGTCTTCCTATTAACTACATCACTCCTTCCTTACCAGTCTCTGGGACACAGCTTGCAATAACATGCAGACAGCTGAACGTAACTACCAGGAAGTCCTTTCACTACTGCTCGCTGATTAACACATTAAGGTTCGATGCTCATATCTGACTGCGTTTTATCCAAATGTCTTACAGCCTACAGAAATAAGGCAGGATATAAAACAGCATTCTTTTGGATGTAGATCTAAGAGGAATTAGAATTTCATTTAATAATTTATATTCACAAACTATGTAATATCAGGATTTGAAAGTATCTAGGTTAGCTTTGATCCCGTGTTGCACACAGAGATGACCTACCTATCCTACCTAGTCTACTTTCAACATTTTCTCCTCAGTACCTACCTCTCTTTCCTCACCACAAAGAGAGCTGAGGGGGGACTGAAAAGCAAAAGAACAAAGTAGTACTGACTATCCCTGTTAGACCAATCTACATTTTCCCTCCTACCTAGAAGATGAGAATGCCATAAACTATTCTTCAAAGAGTGCAAGATGCATTTTTTGGGAAGCAAAAAACAAGAATCCCTACTAACTAGAATCATTTTAGCAATATGGTGATCACCATAGACCTGTGTGGCCTAATTCTGGTCAGAGTTGAATGCAATGAAGATAAACTACATGTTTGAGATAGGAGTGGTTAGAAACTGGGAAGAGTTTAACCACAAAAAAGTATTTTTACATCTCTAATCTAAGCCAGTAAATCACAGCTTTCCCCTTAATATCTGCATATTTACAAAAATAAAACTGGATGGGTTGTCAGAAATTCACTGTGAAATACTAGGAAGAAAATATACCAAGCCTTTCACTTGCATCCCCCAATATGCTTTGAAATGCTGCATAATAAACTTAGTATTCCTATTGGGATTATACAACCTCCTGTACAAATGCAGTATTTCTATATACCAACTACTGAACAAAGCTTTCCACTAAAAATATTCTGCTCAAGTTTGCACTGTCACAAAGCTTTTGTTCCACCTTGAAAAGTTTATCTATTCAGTTGAAGCCACTTCACCCTAAGGAAGCAAGCCAAGGTGTCCTTTTAAGGTGATGTTTATCCTGAACACAACAGCTTGACTATAAGACGTAGCACAGACTTATATAATGTACCTTCTTAAATAATGTACCTTCTTTTAAACAGGATTTTGCTAAGATATCCTGGTACACTGCACAACAGTGTGGACATAGCCAAGTTTGTTCACAATCAGAGCAAACTTATCCTAATTTCCACTGTCATCACATAAATCATCATCTGTCATGATCAGCAGCACAGCATTGAAAAAGAGAGGAGTTGTTTGTTAGAAATTCAGTGCTTTAGTATATTTTTGTGTGCTATGCCATATTTTATCAATTATATTTGAAGAATTTGCTATTTACTACAATATTTCCAGTATTTAGATAGTGATAACAATATATGTTTTTATTATTACCTTGTTTATTATAATGACGGCCAATGAAGAATGGGAGCCTATTATGGCTGGCACTGTGTTAAAAAAGTATTGATAAGTTTTATGCTCTAAATAGTACCCTATACACAGTACAGTGGGAGGGCACAACCACCACCAGAGCAAGCAGTGTTAAGATCTTTTGTATTTAAAATATGAGTGCGTTCCCCTCCCCAAAAGACAGAAACATTTTGATTCATTTCATGATAGAAATACATGCCTCTATGACAATAAATTCTCACAGATGTCATTATATCGGTTGGATTAAAGAGAAAATATTCCTTATGCCCTTACAGTCAGAAAGGCTGCCTCACAAGCTCACACCTCACAAAGCACGAGAGAATGCACATTATAAAGCATTAACAAATGCTCTCAGACATGAGAGCGCAAGACTTCGAGCACATCTTGCACCTTATTACACACACAAGAACCAGGGGAAACAAAGCAATAGGAACTTCTATTTATACTGCCACAGCACACAGAGTAGTAATTATTTCACTGGGGGCATGAGAAAGGGAAGAAATGAGGAAGCACAGGAAGAAGACAGCAGTGGATTTACTTCGTAGCACCTAAAGAGTAATGGAGAGGCAGAGAAAGCCGACTAAACCTTTCTCTTCTGCCACTGAGAAAGTTGTTCCTGTTTGCTTCTGTCTCTGTTCTCTCCTAACCTTTTAAGATCTTTTCCTTTTAATAGAAAACATCATTGTACACATTTCTAAGCACACTTTGTATTTTTATACAATAGTAAACAATAACCCAGTAATTTACTTTAAATGATCCAAACCATTAAATTTTTTTGGTTCTCCATTTTCAAAGATCTGAGTTTAAATTAAGTTCAGCATTATCCCACTGGGGAGACCCTCAGCTCATAATTCCTACCATTGAATTGCATGGCCTGGGTCTCAAGTATGCAAGATTTGCCACTGGAAAAAGGAAAAAAACCTGACCCATCGTATTTCGAGGTCTAAAATGCAAAAACATCTGCTAGAATCATATTCAGTTGGCTGAGGTTAGGAATATGGGAGCCTGGAGCTGATCAGTGCTGCCCTAGGTCAATGGGAATTACACTGAGACGTTTCAGTAGACAAGGGCGTAATTCAGTCAGTTTTAAAAAAAAAATCCATGAAAAAGAAGTCTAACTTTTTCTTTCTTTTTTTACTTCCAGCCTCCTACTCTTTCCTTTCTGCTGTTTCAGCCACTTGTTCTTTTGAGTATATTATCAGAGGTGGAGGCTTTCACATTCCCATGCCAGATGAACTTCAAAACAAATGCCATCTTATTTCATCACTTTTATCATAACAAAAGCACTCATAGCTTTATCAAGATCCATAATTACTGAGTACATTTTTTTAAACAATATTATTCTTCTGGTAAAATTATTTTATTGCTTATGTTTTCTTACATTAAAAAAGTAGTTGTGCAATAGAAACCACACAAAGTGTGTTTAATACTGAACAGATAGCACATGAAATTTTTCTTCTTGATCTAAAAATTAAAAATTGCTAAACTTTCTAGGAAACTATATCAATCAAGATAAATCACAGATTAAATTGGTGTGTTTGAAACTGTAACACATTTAGAAATTAAAAGATAGAAAAGCATTTTAAAGAGGTCAATTTAAAGGAACAAACAAAGAAACAGAGAAGAAAATGTAATGGTTTTCAGTTGCGGTTGCTTCTTTACATTTTCTTTCTTTTAATTTCTTTACTTAACTTTTGAATTACAAAAGACTAGGATACTCTGCATCTCAAAGTCCTTCAAGCAGCTTGATATACCTGTAAACCTTTAAGCACCTTTAATCCTGCTTGTCTTCTAAGTGGTTCAATCACTAGAGAATGTCATGTAACCATCATATCTCACTCTTACAACCTGCACTTTAAAATAATCCTTTTGTCCCTTCTATCATCTTGTAAATCCACTTATACACTATAGGGCAACAGAAAATGGAAAAGGCTATTCAAAGCACGGCCTTTAAACCTTCCAGAGTGTAGTAGTTTATTTAATGTAACTGGTTCTCAAAACAGAAAAAATAAAATTAACAATCATCTGATCATTACCTGCGTGCGCTTCAGTGCAACGGAGCAATGTGAGAGGAAAGAGCTAATAATTTGGAGAGGAAATAATTTTTAGGAACACAGTTCAAGAACAACAGGCAATGAGAATAAAATAGCAGCCATTTATGGACCTCTTGTCCATGAATTTGTCTAATCCCTTTTTGAACCACCTGATGCCACTCTGCCTTATGTCGAAGCAAGTTCCAGAAGGTCACCAACCAACCAACCCACAAACCAACATTTCTCTCCCTTTTGAATTGATCACTGGTTAACTTCAGTGTTCACTTGATATTCCTCATGCTGGGAGATCTCTCAAACAACAATTCTACCTTCAGTTTATGCCTTCCTTTGAGATTCTGCAAACTTCAAACATATCCTCCCCCTGCCTTCCCCTCCCTAGAGTGAAAAGTCTCTAAGTCTCTCCCTCATAAAACAACTGCAGGATCCCCTTGATCTCTCTACCATTCAGGTCCCAGGGAAAGCACTTGACAAATAAAACCTCTAAGAAGTACTGTGGAATTTCCAGCACAAAATGTTTGCTTGAGCACCGACTGCTATTTTTCTACTGAGGCAAGGTACCTGAATGTCCAGAGACAATAATGACAACAAAATAAGAAAAAGGGCACTACTAGGATGCAGAGTGGCAACTACCATCAAAGCCCATTTCTGATGCCTCAAACCATGTGTATCATTCTTACAACTAGAAAGTCAAAAGCCTAAAATTTCTAGTTTCTTGAGAACACAACTCATGGAAACACATGATAATTATGCCAAAATACTTATGAGACGAAGAAAACAAACTGGTTAGAAGACAGACCCATTTTCTAGATAAGTATGCTTATTTATTATAATCATAATATGTGTTGTCTGGAATACACTGAACTCTGTCTGGTTGACCTTCAGACAATGCTTCTGTGACATAAGAAGGACTACCGCCATTCCGTAACAGAGAGGAAGACATTACCTTCCTGGGAGGGAAACACTTTTAAAAGGTTGCTGGTGCACCTCTCACTTCCTAAAGGGGACAGGCAACATGGGAGAGCCTCCAGCTTCCTTTCCTTGGATATTCATAAAAACAGCAGGCAAAACACAACCTCTTGTATCACATTTTGGAGGAATCCTGAATTGATCTTACCTCCAGCAGCAGGTGACAATCTATTTTGAAAGTAAATTATGACCCTTAACAAGAACAAGAAAGAAATGGCACACTTTCTTCCATGCTGATGAAATTTCAAACACCGTGAATCATATAAAACAAAATCAAAGTATACTATCATTTAGTCTGAAAATGTAAGACTCTCAAGTGAATAGGAACTTGGTGGCACTCTTACGTCTTTAATAAAAGAAATGCTTTGCCAAGTAAACAGTTCACTCATTCTACTCTCACAAAGAGAAACATTTTATTGCTTTGTGCCCCTCTGTTGTTTACAAAAGAAAAACATCTTTTCATTTTAGTCAAGAAAGCTTCTGTTCCAGAGAACAAAGCCTTCATTTGGGTTTCTCTAATCTTTATGGTGTTTGCAAGTTGGTGTCAAAAATGTTAGTCAAGGCATGCTGTGTTACAGGTCTGTGGGGCAAAAGCAGTCACAAGAGACTTTCCACCCAAGTTAGAAGGAGACCACATTACCATTCTAACTACTTCCTATGGAAGTCACAGTTGTATCAACATCCTGCTGGTTTGTTTGTATTTAACTTGGGATATGACTCTCTACACTCTCAGCATGAATCCTACAATTAAATAGAAGCAGTCCATAGGTTACTAAAAAACAGCCCAGTGTTCTGCATTTGAAATGGTACAATTTTTGAGACAATCAACTTGCTATCCATCCACTGAGCATGTTTATAGTATACATTACCACAGCTGAAACAAGTTCAAAACAATCCCACCAGTAAAATTGTAAAAAATAGTAAAACTGCTTTCTGAAAATTATCTTTTTCCCACAGCTATGTACACACTGTTATCGAAAAAATGGTTAAGAAACCATGCTGGGCAAATTATTATAGCAATTTTTTTTTCTCAAAATATAGGCTGCATTAAAGCTAACAAAGTAGAAAAAAAGTATTTTAAAATTCCCCTACTTTCAAAATAATACCTTTTTAAAGTCTAACAAATCTGACCCCAGTGTATTTGCTTAAACCTCAAAGAGTATCTTTTAGTGTCATGTATCCACTACTACTTACCCAGAACTATCCCCAGGGCAGGTGCTGTCTCTTTTTAGAATATACTAGTGTTTAAAAAAAAAAACATAAACTAAGCATCTTTGCCCACACTTTTTACTTAAACACCTCCATTTCCACTGTAGGCAGGATAAACAATTATCTCTCATCTTGCTTTCTTTTCTGAAAAGAAGGGGTGGGGGGAAAGCACTGTCTCCCTGTAACATAGAAAGCAGACAGTATCTATAGGGAAGCTATCATTTTAAGTGGTTTTAAAGAGTGAGTTCCAAGGAATTTCAAAGTGTAGTTGTCAACTTCAATCACCATGCCAGTTTCTCCTACCTTGCTATACTGCTTTCCTCATCCTTGCTGCTGTACGGAAGAACCCCAGAAAGGAAATTAACTTCATGACTACAAGTACAGTACCTACAATTTCGTCAGGGATCTTCCAGACCAATGAGTGTCACGCTTCTGGCCTGTGTGTGCACTGAACAGTGTGTTGCATACATAATTACTCGGAAATGTTCCAGGTGCACTGGATTTACTACTCGCAGAGATTTCAGATGCACTTTTGACCATGGCTGTACCCACAGTGATGAGGAAGAAATCACTATATCCTGTGGGTGACACAACCTATTGGGGTGGAGTATACAGGATATAAATAAGGGAAAATATATTCAGTTGCTCGCCCTTTCCCTCCCTAGAAAGGAGGTGATGTTTCTGAGATGGTGATAGATGGAATTAGTAATAGGAGAATGTAAGGCAGGGACATGAGCTGATTTCTCCAGGTGCTGGAAACATGTCTAGATTTTCTAGACATCCAACAGCCCTTGTCAGAGCTGCAGCTCCTGCTGAGCTGCTACACAGATGTGAAATCCCCAACTTCTACTCCAGTAAAATTTATAGATGGAAAAAAGGGGTATGTCTGCAAAACCAGATGAATGGTAAACTTTCTTATGCTTCTGCCACTAGTACTTCATAAAGCATTTTGACTTCCCTACAATCTCTGTGACTCTAGTTTTACATTGTACATAGTCTTCCCCTTTAGGCTGTGATCCCTGACTTCCAAATCCATTCAAAGACTCTTTTCATCCCTACAATATCCTCAGAAGTCCACTTGAAGCCATTTGTATGCTATCTGTACTTGAATTTCCTGCATTAAAAGGAAGGAGAGCACCAGTAAGACAAGACATATTTTCTCTGCTGCAAGACGACGAGCTTCCAGCTTACACTATGAAACTTATTTATCCATCGGCCATTTCCGGCCAATTGCTGAGGTGACTGTCGCGAGGGGGTACGCCTGCAGCGCCTGATCGGGGGGAGGCTCGGCATCCCGGAGCTTCGACTCAGAGCAGCACCAGCCACCGAGCTTCGCGCCCTCGACAGGGCTCGCCCAGGGCCGGCAGCTCAGCGGACGCGAGGAGCGGACTCACAGGGGCGGTGCCAGGAGAGGCGGCACCGGACCTGACATGGTAAAAACTGCCCCAGGGAGCCCGAACGGGAGGGGCTCGAGGCAGTT
>JAOEHY010046848.1:0-16090 GCA_025447955.1 Psilopsiagon aurifrons
AGACCAAACATCACTAAGCCATAACTAAAACATTGGTGTTATCAGTGCTGTTCCCAGGCCACAAGTCAAAAACACAGCACTGCACCAACTACTAAGAAGAAAAATGACTGCTACTGCTGAACCCATGACAGGTTTCCACGATAAAAAAACATCAGAAGTACAGCAAAAAGAGGAGTGCATCCATGAAGGCCATCCTTTCCAGAAAGAGGGTAGATTTGGAGTATGATTCTGTTAAGAACAGAGCAAATACTGTGTGCAGTGATCTACTGGATTCTTCGAAATGAGACTGAAAGCAGCGTACTGTTTGATAGAATGTTAGAGGAAATGTACCAGAACTGGAATATGTGGTATGTGGATATTTCTTCCAGATCTTCAATTTCCAAGTTAATCTCTTGCAGAATTCATTGGAAATACAGGACAGAAAAACAACTTTCATAATTCAAAGTAGTACTCGAAAGTCTAAGAAACCCTTTGAACCTAGAGATTCTTAAGATGCTTGAATTCTTTATTGAATATAAGGACTTCAATAACAGCCAAGAAATGCATGTCTTTCCTCATAAAAAAGTAGTATGGAAATAAAAATGGAGATCTCTTTGCTTTGAAAACCTTCAAAACACTTCAATTTTAATGTGCATCTTAATGTGTCATGCATATGCAAAACCAAGATTAAAAATTTCTTTAAAAGAAGGAAAAAGTGGCTAAAATCAACAGCATCTGAAAAGGTCCAAGTTGACCCTGAGTGTATGTAATGTCCTTGAAAAAGTATACTGTATAGCTAAACATGATGCAAAAAGCAAAATAAAAAGGATTAAAAAAGGGAGTTTTGACTGAGCAAAATCTTTTTTGAGGGACTTCCAAAGTGTTCAGCTATTCTTTACTCTATCCTTTATTATTTTCAGCAGGGGAGAGCATAGTTCTCAGGCAACACAAAGAAACTGGTTTAATAACAGCAATTATACAGAATATTGGAAATAGCAGAGTGGAGAATGCTCATCTCATTATTTCCAAAGAGTGCTCTATGTGTCTTGCTGGTGGTAAAGCTCAGATGCTATGAAATAGGCAGGAGATAAGGCAAAGAGCTTTGTGAGGAGTCAGCCAGAGTGTGCAAAGGAAGTAGTACTCAGCTACCAATTTCTTCAAACCAGTAAATTCCAATTAGTCTTTTTTGTTTTCTTACACAGGAAGGATGCTGTGAAGACAGGAGTCTTACTAAGCCAGATTCTGGAAAATAGAGCAGAGGGAAGCATTACTCTGTGTTCTTAGAAGTGCTGCTGAAGTCAATGAGCACAGTCTGGTTCAGAATTGACATTTCATATTATTTTTTAACTGGACAAACTGCCTTTACTAAATTACAAGCTCTTTTCATTAGAAGTCTTTCTTCTCACACAGCCAAGTGCTGTTTCTGATTCCTTTATCTTTTCTATTTCCTTTCATTCTTTTTCCTTTCTTTTTGCTTTTGAGCTAATAATAAAAAAATACATTAAAAAAAATAAAGAATAAAAAATTGCTGCTGACCTCCAAACTTCAGAATACCTAGAAATGAAAAACAGAAATGAAAACCTCTCATCTGGAAGTAAGAGTCTCCGTGGAGCAAATAGAGGATTTTGCTAGTTGCACTACAGTAACGTACCAATTTTCAGTAGATCTGTCATTAACAATACACCTATATTTATTCTTCTGTCAATCATCTCCTACATAAGCCCTAAACTTATGCAAAAAATATCAGAAACTGGAGAAATCAAATTGTAGTCACGAGTACATATGATCATTGTATTCCATGCCCTATACAGTCAGATGCCTTTATGGGTCAGCCTTGTCCAAATACAGTAGTATGTTTCCTAAGTGCTCAAGCTAGTTCAAGTGTTGGGTTGGCAAACTCTGTATGCAAAATCATTTAGGCACATACATGACAATGATTAGTTAATATTACTGTGCTGTGGATGTAATTCTTGACTGTTGCATAACAGCAAAGCTCTAGTTATAACAAATCAGGGGAATTATGCTGATTTATTCCTAAAGCATCAGGCTATACTTAAAATGATGACAAATTCTTTACACATAGACCATTTCCCTGTGGTACATACCTCAAAGTACTATCCTTTTGATGTAATCATTATTTCTGAGCTGTATCATTGCTCATCCTTCAGTGGATTTTATCCACAACCATGGTACTACAACATAGAAGAACTAATTTTATTCAGAATCTTTCCTATGCAAGTCTTTCTACTGTGTTCATCATGAAATATTGTATTTGTAGGAGCTTTATAGGAAAATGGCAATCATCATCAGTATGTTTACAAAGCCTACAATAATATATATGTGAGACTGACACAGAGTAATGAAATGTACTAATGTAACGTACTAATGTAACGTAATGAAACTAGTCCAAACCTGTTCCTAAAGAATTCCATTGGGAGCCCATTAGGGATTAGTTTGTCTCCATATTTTAAAATGACAATGGTCCAATAGCTTTTCCTGCTCATTTTGGATCTTAGTATGATTTTACTGTATAAAGATTCATGGCTAAAACTCCAGCTTTAACCCTTTCTCACCTACGCTGTTGAGCAGCAATGTGCAGGAATATATTATTTGAAGGCAGTAGGCCAATTTTAATCAGAAAATAAGGCCCTGCATGTGAGCAGAGACAAAAAGAAGTCTCTGGATTCTCATCTGCGGAATGGACTAAAGATATAAAAGAAAACTAGTTGAGATTTTGTGCCTCAGCCTCTGGCTATTCAATTTTAGATGAGGAGACAATTCAGACTTTGAAAGAAATTAAGCTATTGCAACTAATCAAATTAGTAACATAACCATGAAATATACAGAGCAGCAGTAGAGCTCTCACCTTGAATCAGCTTTGGATCCACTCAGAAAAACCCTTTCATATCATTTTCTCTCTTTGGAAAAAGTGCTTTGTGACAGGCTCCAAAATCAAGGAAATCAATAAACAACTAGGTGATTGCAGGTTACATTAATCATTGTATATAATTTATTATAGTAATTAATGTTTGTAATCAGATTTCTAATACACTTACTAAATTTTCAAGGCAAAAAGGTGAAGAAAGGTGTGAAAGGATAATGCTGCTGCTGCTGAGACTACATACTGGAAGAATGTCCCTTCAGCCTAGCCAAGTCCACAACTACTATCTAAATTTTATTGGAGGAATCTTGTCAGTTTAGGAAGTTCACTTCATTGGGACAGGATCTCCCTCTGGATATTTCCAAAGGCACCTCCCTCTCTGCATTACGTACGTATATAATGCAGTTGAAGGTATTTTAGAGGGATGGTTTTATTAGTCACCTGACACTTAAATGCAAGTTAGAGCTATTGGAACCCATTATCCATCTTCTTTGGTAAAAGCTTAAATGTTACTTATATTTGACCTGATAAAGCATCCCCACTGAAACAGAGACATAGAAGAAGCTTTGTATCACCTCAGACTGTTCCTTTGTTCCACATCCCGCAGTACCGCTCCCCAACATGAGCTACTGTAGATGCATCCTTCCCAGTGCAAAAAAGAAGCAGCTTCTTTAGGAGTGGGTTTGTCCCAAGTTATAATGCAGATCAGGAAATGCCATAGAAGATGGTGGAGTCAGGAGTCTCCCAGTCATCTAGAAATGGGACCTGTAGGGTATGCAGGGACACTTGCACCATGCTGCAACTTCTGCCTGGGCTGTGTATCTAAGTTCTGTTTCCAGGGAAACCAGAGCACAGTAAGGTAGGGCCGAATGTCACACACATCTCACTCTGCTATACAGCTGGGACTTGACTAGTGTTTGAACCAAGATGGGATTGCAAAGGACTGTCAGTGACAAGAATGCAGACTAATGACAACACACTCCTGCACTGGTAATAGAGACTGGAGGGACAAACAAAACTTTTTCAGACAGGGACATGAAATCAGCAGAGGTTGCCCTTTACACGTAGTGGAAGGATAAACATCTTCAGAGAGAGAATCATCTGACCTATTTTTTACACACCCTCCTGGCGCCCAGTTATGTTCACTGACCAAAAAGGTTAAACATTTGAGACACATGAAAGTTTTTCAGGGGACTTAACTTATTGGGAAACTGTGCTTTAGCTTCAACCCAAGGCTGTTGCAGAGGTTTGCTGGATGCTGTTAGCATCCAGATCTTTTGTGTGAAAACAACAATATGGAGTCCTTGGTCCTCTGTTGCTAAGAACAAGTTTCTCCTCTTTCTTCCCAGACTATTTCCTCCAAACTGAGACCAATCTATAAAACGGGAAACTGGGACAGAGTGACATCTCCAGTCCCAACTGACTTGAGTTTTAAAGAATTGCAGTGAAAACACAAGGTACTGTTGGCACATTTTACTACTGTCATAGACTTTTTTCTTTTTTCTGTTTGTTTTTAATAAGATAGAATTGTATTAGCATTGAGTATCTAAAATGTAATCTACAAGGCAGAACAAATATAGAGAAAGTGACAGCTTGTGAAATCAATTTCGTCTAAACATTCTTTGGTAGTGTGTAAAATGTTTTGTTACTAGAACACTCAACATCAATCCAGATTCAAATAATCATTTCATAGACATTTAAGTGTCTAAGAATCCATAAGCTTATTTCACCAAGAGTAGGATCAGTAAAATGCCTTGTATTGCCTTCAGCTTCTTCTGTACATGAAGCACTCTGCAGTGGAGAGATTCTCCGGTGAGCCTGCTTTTAAATGTTCCTATTCCTACTGCTTGCCCAGGGAAAGAAGTAGGAAAATTGTGCAAGATAATTGAACAACAGTAACAGTAATGACACTTTTTCACCAAGTAATTTTGAGTAGTTAACAGGTAGTAGAAAGGATGGCAATAAAAAATAAATATTGAATGAATACCTATCTATCAGGTTTGTAATGAAAAGCAGTGCTGTGGTAGGATATGAAATGATGTTGCTGTTGTCCTGAGCTCTCCTGTAAAGCATGGGATGAGGTTCCTCTTTCTTCTCCTGTACAGAAAAGTACTGTACATCAAAAGGATGATTATATTACCCTATGATCTTCCCCTGATGTCTAAAACTCAGTGTGACTTGTTCATCCTATTTCCCATATAAACTATCTGATAACTGATAGGTAAATGCAAGTCTCTTGCAATAAAAAGGAAAGTAAAAGCTTGTTACTAGTGAAAGTTGTCTCTTTAAAAGACATTTAGTATTATAACTCAGAGATTTTCCTTGGCAAATATTAAAGTGGGCTGCCTAGTGGCATCCACACTCCTGAATAAGGGGTGTTGGCTGCCTGAAGAGTGCACAGGAGCCATGCAGAGAGAATATCTAAGCTGGCAAGAAATGCCATAGGAGGAACGTCACTATTGCTTCTCAGGATCAGAGGTCCTAATGTTCTTGCTGGAAAGAGGTGCCTGTGTCTTTTGCTGTCTCTTCTGGTTTGCTGTTTTGTTGTTTTTCCTCTCTCTTTTTTTTTAAACTGAATTCATAGTACAAAGCACAAGAGTGACGTTCTAAATACTAAATACCGCTATTTAATGTACTGAAATTCCCAACTGATACTCCCATAAATCACAAGCAGTGGCCCTAGAAAAAAAGCTGAAAAGTGCTTTTTCCCCTTTTATCCTCCTCCTCAGCCCAGGGGCAATCATTGTGAGCACACACAGGAGAGCCAAGCAGCATCCACCAAATCATAGAATCATGCAGTGGTTTGGGTTCAAGGGGACCTTAAAGACCATACAGTTCCATCCCGCTGCTATGGGTAGAAACATCTTCCACTAGACCAGATTGTTCAAAGCCTCAACCAACCTGGCCTTGAAACACCTCCAGAGATGGGGCACACACAGCTTCTCTGTGCAACCTGTGCCTGTGTCTCATCACTCTCACCACGCTCACAGTCTCATCTTTAAATCAGGTCCAAATATTTTCAGATGAAGGGGAGAAATAAACCCAAGATCAGCACAACCTTAGAAAGTGTGTTGACCAGGATATTATCAGATAGAATAGCAGCAAGTGAGAAGGAGAAAGCCTTGCTTCTGCTAGAGAAAAGGTCCTCATCATCAACGTCATGTGATTAAAATCCTGAAGGTGGAAAATGCATAGGAATATGTGCATGTCCTCATTAGGTAGCTGCTTAGCACTAATTCTGGTCATGCCCAAGAAGGTATGCCTAAATGTCATAAGACTTTTACAAACGAC
This sequence comes from Psilopsiagon aurifrons, assembly GCA_025447955.1. Taxonomy (NCBI): domain Eukaryota; kingdom Metazoa; phylum Chordata; class Aves; order Psittaciformes; family Psittacidae; genus Psilopsiagon; species Psilopsiagon aurifrons. Next base: position 6,152 of record JAOEHY010046848.1, read on the forward strand.
AGAAATTCTGGGCAATAACTAAGTAAATGGAAACATTAGGAGTTTATCTGGCATCCAGGTTTGTCACAAAATGAGTAGTTTAGGGTCACTTGGAGAATGACTATCAAATGGACTAGCAAAAGCAATTTTAATATGATTCACAAAAGCATTACTTAACAGAATTTGATAGCAAGGTTCACTCTATTATTTATTACATTGATGAAGCACACAAAGGAATATCCAGGTAAAATTGAGCTCAAGACGAACACAAAGACTGAAGGCACAAAGGGGAGATCCTTCCGTTGAGTTCTGAGGTTCAGATGGGACCCTCTTGCTTTCTAAACTGCTGATGGAGCCTAGGTGTGGCTGAACCCAATCTTAGCCTCAGGCTTGGGCAATTGTTCATGTCTAGTGGAAGAAATACAAGGAATAAAGAATCCTCCCATTGAGTCCTGAAGTTCAGAATAGACTCCCTTGCTTTCTAAACTCCTGATGGAGTCTAGGTGTGGTTGAAACTAGTCTTTATCTCAGACTTAGTCAACAGTATACATCTGAACACTTACAAGTGTTATTTAGCAACAGTTTGAAGTTTTAAGGTGGATTTTCTAAACTTACAATTTTTTAAAAAAGTAAATACCACAAGATTAGGCTTATTCCATGTTTCCTTTTGTGACTCTGATGCCCCAAATATAATGAAAGTTGGCATTTGTCCATTTTAAAGTTTTTTTAAATATGTCTACATATATATAGCATGCAAAACATTTAAAATAATAATTTTAATAAAATATTTTTTTTTGTACCCTGACAGTTTTGTCCTCCCATTTCACATCCTTCTGCAAGTGTTGTTGCTTCCGGGTACTACGAATCCAGTTACTGTGACCCATGAAATCTTTTCCCTTTCTTTGCATTTTGGTTGCTCTGTTTAAGATCTGTACATGCAAAGCCAGCTGTTATTTTGTTCCCAAAACATAGGATGCTGTTGTTGTAAGATACAATACTCATTTCTACTTTCATGCTGTTCTTTCTGCTTGAGATTTTCTTGCCTTAATCTTCCCTGTACAACAGCTTAAAATTAAAGGTACCGTGGGGCTTTTTTTTTATCCTTATATACAAATATTTTTAGCACAGCGCAACATAATGATACTGCAACTTATTTAGCTAAAAGAGGGCATGTAATAAAAACAATGTAGGCTTAGTTCTATTGCATCAAACTCTAGGAGCTTTTTACCTGAAGCAGCTTCCTCCTCAGTTCTCTCTGTAGGCATTAGAACATGGTAGGTACCTTCCCAGAGTGATTGATCTCCCTCTAAAATCTGAATTACTCTTGGAGATGCCTACAATTCATCATGGGCTGCATCAGAGTCTGGGATCTAATACCCTCAGTTAAGTGTCTTACATTAGAGGAAGCAATTTAGATTTTAGGTGCCCATGCTGCTACAGCTCCAAACAGCCTCCTTTGTCAGTGTGGTATCTCACTAAAACAGATGACCAGATGTTTGCATACAGACCTAGAGCCTTTGCATGTTTTGCTGGTAAATGTAAGATGCTGTAGACATGACAGTAAATGAGAATAAACAAATAACTGCAGAAACACAGTTGGTTTTCTCCCTGTTGGAGAAAACAGCTAGGCAAATTTGGTTTTCGCTGATGTTAACACCAATAACTCATTTCTATTCACAGAAATTGCTCTTGATTCGGTTTGATATTGTTATAAAAGAAGCCATGCTGTTCTTTCAGATCTCTTCAGATTCAGAGATTTCGAAGAAATCAGGACAATTTTCAACGTGACACATTATGTTCAATCTGATGAAACGCTGCATTATTAGAGTAGTGGTTAACAACAAAGCAAAATTTTTTCTTACATAGCCCTGCAAATGTCTGTTTATGCTTATTATTGGGATTCAAAACGATAAGACAGTAAAGTATTCAAAAATTTGCAAGTAAATCAAATAGAAACTGACAGGTATAGTTATTTTATATACTCAAAAGGAATTCAAAATCTCCAAAGCGAAGAATTCTATAAACAGAACAGATGTTTTCAATAGAAAAAAAATGAAGAAATCTTCTTCTTGACATAGTAGCAGCTGGTGTCCTACAATTACCCTCTACATATTGGAGTCTGAGAATGTTAGAGCCTGCTCACAGATCACTGTAAGCAATCACTGTGCAATTTGAATTTAATGTTCTAGCATATTTTTATATAACAAAAGGAAGGTGTGAGCTCAGACACCAAAGCTGAGTGTTTGTCCTGGTGTGTGCAGGCACATGAGCATCACAAAAAAAGCGTTCCTGAAGATGCAGAAAAGCGGGATGAAATCCTTTGTACTCCTCATACTGTTGAGACACTTTGCCAAAAACAGAGAAAGATCCTGAGGGTTGCTTGACCTACCTGCCATGGAAGCAATTGGTACAGTAGGTATTTACTTCAAGAAAAATAAAAAAGCTTCCCTGTATTTTGAGTATACGCTCAGGTTCTAAGTCGGGAGCATATGGCACCCCTAACACAGATATGCTCAATTGCCGAGGGAGAAGTCACAGGAAGCTTGTACCAGAAACTTCTTACGGAAAGTTGTCCCAGCTCAGTTGTTGAGGCTGTCAAATTCAAGACCTGAGCTTGGTTTGGGGCTCCTGAGGTACTGCAATGCCAACACAAAATAATTGTTCATTTCAGTTTTGCTCTTCCACAGGGAGAGTTAAAAATGAGTGCAGGAAGACTTTTGATAACTGAGATATTCATTTACTCAGGCGAATGAAGAGTGTGGTGACAGCCTGGAAAGCTGAAAATTTGGCCTACCATGTACAACTACCAGTATCTGATGTGGTGTTCCTTCTTTTTCTTTCCTGTGAGTGGAAGACAAAAATTAGGCTGCCCTGTGACACTCTCTAATGAATGCTGTGAGCAGTGATTCCTATTTGTGCTCACTGTTTCTTTACCTTAGGACCTAAAAGAACATCAGAACAGACTTTGGGAATATTTCTCCTTGAATAAGAAAGGGCTTCTCAGAGAAAAGGATCCAAAATGTGGCAGTGCTGGGGGTCAGTGAAGAGCAGCCATTCAAGGGTAACCCTAGGAAAATTTGCTGTAATTCTACGCTTCATAAATAGTACAAATGCTATGCCAGTTATGTTTATGTGTTATTTAGACCTTTCCATGTCTTGCTCATTACACTGCAGAGCTGGAGGATGCTTTGATTATATAGTGCTATGCCAGATGCTTACTTGAATAGTAATATTGAATTCATATTGAGCTCCCGAATACTTCGCATTTCCCACTGCTTTGACACTACCCACTCATCAAGAGTACTAATTAGAAGGAAAATGTAGCTCACACCATTCATTTCTTTTTATATAGCACCTCTTGGTATGAACTTCCTAATGTCCTTTTCTCTCATTAAAATCCAATTGACTAAAGTATTCTTTATTAAGTGGTCCATGAAATAAATTATAATTTTAAAACTAAAGGATGTGAAGACTGTTGCCTGTTTGAAATACTTTCTAGCAATGAATGCTGAAAAAAGAAAAGAAAGGAGAGGTACATGTATCTTTAACTCACTGGGGACACCTTAAGAAAACAGCCCCCAGAAAGAAAGACTGGTATTTGATTGCCTCAGCACAAGCTGTTAATTTTCATCATGTCTTCTTCATATTTATGACTGCTGCTTTGGAAGAAGAAGAAAGTAAAAGCAATAATACTAATAAAAAAAAAAAAGACCAAAGTAATGAGAAGGAGAAGTATATTAAAAAAGAGAGAAGAAGGAAAGGGAAAATACATGAGCCTTTTCTGATACCAGGTACAGTATTACTTCAAAATAATCGCTTCAGAAAATGCTCCTGCCAAGGGAGGAGAGTGGAAAGACAACCACAGTATCAGCTGGAATATCTGCAATCTTACTTTTCAAATTTCAAATAGTCTTCTTTGTTTTCACCTATGCAATATCTTATTTAAACTTAAATCCTGTTGTGAAAATATAGACACATCAACAGCTGGAAGCAATGGTAGGACTTGGCTTGCTGTTGCTGGCACATCATGTCAGCACTTCAAAGAAGTGCATTGTCACTTATGTGGTCACACAGTGAATAGAACAGAAGCACAGAAACATGTTTTCTCTCCCTCCCCCCAAACCAATCTCTGCAAATGACAATTTCTGTAAATCCCCTTTGAAACACTGATTGCAATCTGAAGAGTGGTCCTCTTCTGTGAAAATAAGAGTTTTTCATGGGCATGCTTGTGGAATCAAAGACACCCTTGTTCTGGACTGGCTGAATTTACCTTGCTTTCTCCTCATGTTCCTCTATGGAGCATTAAAGTCTTCTCCCTGGCCTAGCTGTCACCTAGTGGTGCTGATGGAGAGGAGATGCCAATTTGATTTCCAGTGTTTCAACTGTGTTTCAATAAGCAGCACTTAAGCTTGGTGCTGGCTCAGTTGCAGAAAGGACAACACAGCAGACTGAAGTGCCTGTCTATGTGGTCACACACGCCAGGCAGCCTGGCAAACAAAATCAATTATTAAAACCAGAAAAGTCCTTGTAGACAAGGCCTGCTGTCACGGAGTACAGCAATGGTATTATAAATGCTGAGCAGCAATGCTGCTTTCTACCCTGCTAAAGAAGTTTAAGGCAGATTAAGGTGAAAAATAATCCGGGAGACATTTTTTATTGGGATCTCTGGTAACAAATCCCTACTTGCAGCCACTCACCCAAACTGGAAACAGAACCTGCTTTTGCTGGACGAATAAAATGCTCCCAACAGAAGAAATGAACCAAAGCTCCAGCTCTGTTATATCTTGTGTCTGAATGAGGAAAGGCAGAGGTCTTAGAGGAAAAGCCAGGGTATTACACAGCCATAATGGGCCCGCAAATCCAAGGGTAAAGACATACTGGACTTCTGCAAGTGCAGGTGGTATCCTGCAAAAGACCAAGAGGCAGTAGACACAAAATATGGGAAAATCCACTTAAACACAGGAAAAAACCTCTTACAATGAAGGTGGTTAAGTACAAGATTAGGTTGCCCAGAAAGGCTATGGAGTTTCCATCCTTGGAGACATTTGAATCTCGACTGGACACAGTTGTGGATACTATCTCTACCTGGCCCATATCTGAGCAGGGGATTGGACAGTGTGATCTCAAGAGGTGCTTCAACTTTTCTTTGATTCTCTGAGATAAAGCGCACTAAATATGCTCAATTGCCCTACATGTGGTAGAATGTTCCATAATACAAATATTTCTCCCTAAACTACATGGATTTAAATGAGACAGCCTAGAGTAGCATCTTCCTCCAGACGAGTCTTACATCTGAGACATCTGAGACCCTGGTGCTGATGGACCTTGGAGTCTGCCCAGTACCAGCAACACACAAGCAGTTTTTGCTCTGCAAAAATTTCAAAGGGGCGAGTGGGCTGGAATGCAAAGGACCAATATCATGGTCACGGCTCTGGCACCAGCTTCTGTGCACACCATTTTGCTGCTTTGCATCTCCAGAAAGGCTGCAGACTACCTGTGGACTGACCTCCTGAGGTGGGCAATGGGCTGTCATCCCTGCCTGGGAAAAAGGGAGAGCAAAGCATGGCTCCCTGGCTCTCACACACCATTCCTGCTCACAGGGCACTCATGTCTAACTAGCCATCCTCCCAGAGAAATCCCCCTAAGGAGAAACAATACTTGGGCACTCCTCTCCCAGAAAAATTGCTGGGCAGCAGGCACTTCAGTACAAGCAGAGGGTTAAATGACTTTGAAGTTCTGTCCTCACCCCATGAATATGAGCACGGAGAATAAGAAAGTGTGACACAGTTCAATTTTGCTTTTATTAGGTCCTCACCTTTTTTTTTGCCAGGTTTTTAAGGGCAAGAGCCTTAGAGTGAAAGAGGGAATGAGTCACTGCAATAGCTTCTCATTAAACTAATGACAGGGCATACAAACAGAGAGAGTTCACTTGGCTAATGTTCCTACCATTTGCAGTGCTAAGCCACAGGAAATGAAACCAGGAAAAAGTCATGTAGAGTGCCTTGGACTGGGTGTTCAATTAACCTTAAATTGGAAAAGTTAACATTTGATCTGAAAGCAGCAGTTAGGCATTGGCACCAGATGCCCTGTGGCTGGATAGGGTAAAAAAAGAGAAGTAAAATCACATATCAAGCTCTGTTGTTTGCACTTTTGAACGATTATGCTTTGGGTAGTAGTACCTTTGTTGAACCACATTTCCACATGTGGGGAGTTCCTTGCTGTTCTTATTGCTCTCTTTTTATTACCAAGTCAATTACCCAGACACTTCCTTGGGTTATGGTTGGTGCGGAACACTTCTGAGAAACACCCTCTCAGTAAAAGCCATTATTTGCCAGTCTGACTCCATAAAAATCAACCTGCCAGAAAATATAAATTCTGAAAGACCCCACTCTAAAGCCTCTCTTCGGAGAATGCAAAATTGTCAGTAGAGAGGTAGATATGAATGATCCTTATCCAATTCAAAGAGCTTAAAAAGACTATAAAATGTTAATGCACAGAAAACTTACTTATAGTAAAAGTGTTCCAAACCTACAGCATCAGCCACAGATTGAAGGAAGAATATGATCCTTTGGTTCTGAGAAAATAATACTGAAATTGTTTTTAACATTGCAAACAGTTCACAGTGTTCAAAACAGACCCATTTTCAGAAGAGTTTTCTAACTAATATTTGCCAACTTTTTAAACTAATTTTTAATCTAAATGAACGAAAAATGAAATCATAGTTTTGAAACATTTTGGTAACATTTTCATTTAAATGGAGATTGGCATTTCCAGATATGTTTGACAAAAATGTGGACATAGCAGTATTAATGTCAACTGGGTTTTAAGAAAAGATTTGGACATCAAGTTTCTCTAGCAAAAAGTCTATGTAATTGCATAGCATATTCCTCTCTCAGTCTTCTCTGCCTAGTAATTTTAAATTTTGGAGCAATTCATGTTGAGGCATCTGTTAGAGCTTTGGCAAAATAACCTAGTGTCCTGGGTGCAGTAGTAGCAGTAATTTTTTTCTCCTTCTTAGTAGCTCGTACAGTGCAGTGGTTTTGACTTTCAGCCTGGAAACAGCTCTGGTAACACCCATGTTTTGAGCTGCTGCTCAGTAATATTTACTCTGATCAAGGGCTTTCTGAGTGTCACGCTCTGCCATGGAGGAGGGGAAGCCAGGAGGAAGCAGAGACAGGACACCTGACCCAAACTGACCAAAGAGGTATTCCATACCACAGCACGTCATGCCCACTATATAACTGGGGGAAGTTGCCCTGAAGGGTGAGATCACTGCTCTGGTCGGGCTGGGTATCGGTCAGTGGGTGGTGAGTGGTTGTATTCTCTTCTCTTGCTATTTCCCTTATCATTATTATTATTATTGGTGGTAGTAGAAGTTGTTTGTGTTATACCTCAGTTACAGGACTGTTCTTATCCCAACCCATGGGAGTTACATTCTTTTGATTCTGGTCCCTATCCCCCCAGGAGAGGGGGGGAATAAAGGGAGGGGAGTGAGAGAGAGGCTGTGTGGCTGACTGAGCTTAAGCCACGACACCTAGCAACAACACAACTTTTTGTCTCATAAATACCTTAAAAATGGCTGAAGCTTCTTCAGTTCCATGTCAAATATAAAGTAAATGAGGACTAAAGCTCCTCTTATTTCCTCTCTTTGTGTAAAGGCCAAGGATTAATAGAGAAAGAAGAATAATTTAGAATTTTAATTGTGGTTGTAACAGGCAATCAGGAGAACTCGTAAAGATCTTTAACAACAGAAAACAAAAAGAGCAGAATGTTAAACCCACTAAAAATTGTATTGAAATGTAAGGCTGACACAAAACGAGCCCAACAAATTAAATTACACAAAAAGGGTAGATATAGATTAAATATTAGGAAGAAGTTCTTTATGATGAGGGTGGTGAGGCACTGGTACAGGTTGTCCCAGATAAGATGTAGATGCCCAGATCCTGGAAACTTTCAAATCCAGGTTTGACACAGCTTTGAGCAGCCTGGTCTTGTGGAAGTTGTCCCTGCTCATGGCAGGGGGTTTGGAACAAGAAAATCTTTAAGGTTCGTTCTGACCCAAACCATTCTGAGATTCTATGACTCTAAGTAGAAGAATTACTTTTACAGAGAGTAACCCTCACAAACAAACAAGGCCATTATCTTGGCAGTGGAGAAAATAATAGGAAATATTTGAGGTTGGGTAGGTAACTGGGTTGTGGGAAGGAACAGAAGTGCAGATGCTTCAGGGAAGCTGCATCCCAGCATGACAAGAGTCTTACATGCTTGATGTAAGATGACAAGAGGTCTTACATCCTTGCAAGGGTCTTCTATCATATTTGAAAAATTGTGCAAACTGGTGGAGGTTTCTAACACCTAAAGAATGATATAATCTTCAGAAACAGCCAACAGGAAATAAAAGTTGATCATCCTCACTGCATTCCATAGGAAAATCATGAAGCAAATCCTCCTGGAGCACATTTCTGGTCAAAAGAGAGAGAAAAATATGGTAGGGAATATAGTCAGTATGGATTTATCATGCATAAATCATACATAATCATTCCTACGAACCCATCTGATAACTTTCTGTGATAAAAAGACCGGTTTTGTGGATTAGAGGAGTGGGTACATTTTGACAGGCTTTTGACAGTCTTCCACAATACTTTTGCATTCTATTGAGACACTTGTTTTGGATGAACTGGCTGGATATAAAAATGGATGGATGATCAGGATCAGAGGGCCACATCCTCTACCTGGATGGCTGTGACAAGTGACATAATGCAGGGGTCCTTTCCTCTTGGGATCTGTCTGATCTGCATCATTATCAGTGACCCAGAGGAGGCAAATGAGTGGACTCTCATCCAGTTTGCAGCAAGATGACAGCAAGCTGAGAAAGTTGATAGGCTTAAAAGCTGGGCTGTCATTCAGAGGGACAGACATGCTAGAGGAATGGGCCAACAGGAAAACTATGAGATGCAATGAAGACAAAGGCAAAGTCCTGTGCTGTGAAGGAAGAAGCCCCTGCAGTGGTGCAGGCTGGTGGCTGCCTGGAAAGCAGATCTTCAGAAAGGACTTGAGAGCAAGACTGGACCATGAGCTGTACAGGAGCCAACAGTGTGCCCTGGCAGCAAAGGTGAGCAACAGCCTCCTCCTGGGCTGTACCAACAGAAGCAGAGATGGCAGGCTGAGGGAATGTGTCATCCTCTTTAATCACATCTTGGACCATACCAGGATACTGTATTCAATTTAGTCCACTCAGGACAAAAAGGAAACAACCAGCTGGAGTGTCCAAATCTGCATGTTGCATCCTAGGACTTTCACTTCCACAGTCCAAAAGGACTGCATTTGTGCATCAAACACAGAATAACCAGACAGTCAAAAGAGGCGATTATTCTGCTTTATACAGCATTGGTGAAGCCTTATCTTGAATATTGTGTGTACTCCTGGGTCCACGGTTTAAGAAGGATGTGAATGTCCTTGAATGTGTTCAGAGGAGGACAACAAAGCTGGTGTTAAGGGCTGTAAGAAATGTCCTTTAAGGAGCAGCTAATGACTTTGGGCTTGTCTAATTTGTAGAAAAGGAAGCTGAGGGGCAATCTAATTTCCTCCTACAGATTCACAGAATCATAGAATAGTTAGGGTTGGAAAAGACCATGGGCAGGGACACCCCAGACTAAACTATGCCACCCAAGGCTGCTCTGTCCAGCCTGGCCTTCAAAGCCATCAGGGATGGAACATTCACAACTTCTTTGGGCAAGCCATCCCATTGCCTCACCACCCTCACAGTAAAGAATTTCCTCCTTATATCCAATCTAAACTTCCCCTGTTTAAGTTTGAACCTGTTAGTCCTTGTCCTATCACTACAGTCCCTAATGAAGAGTCCCTCCCCAGCATCCCAATAGCACCCCTTCAGATACTGGAAGGCTGCTATGAGGTCTCCACACAGCCTTCTCTTCTCCAGGCTGCACAGCCCCAACTTTC
>JAOEHY010046851.1:0-27603 GCA_025447955.1 Psilopsiagon aurifrons
ACAGAGCCTTGGGTGATATGGTTTAGTGGGAGGTGTCCTTGCCCATGGCAGGGGGTTGGAACTGGATGATCTTAAGGCCCTTTCCAACCCTGACTATTCTATGGTTCTATGATTCCGTTAACATTATGGTTAGGACAGAAAATAAGATGGAAAATCTTGTACGTGAAGGGGAAAGAAATGGGGATAGCAATGTATTGGTTATTAAACCAGAGCTGGATGGTGGGAAACCTCCACCACCCCCAGTTTGGAGGCTCAGCCCCAGGGTGACCCCCGGAGCTCCCCATCCTCTCGCGGAGCTCCCCCCAGAGTCACTGCTCTGCCTGGTCAAGAGGTGGGTACAACTGAAACCTTCGGTGCTAATAGAGGTGGGGCTGTTCATCCTGGGGAGGAGAATGCTCCAGGGAGACCTCAGAGCAGCTCCAGTGCCCAAAGGGGTTACAGGAAACCTGGAGAGGGGCTTTGGACAGGGGCCTGTAGGGACAGGACAAAGGAATGGCTTTAACCTGCCAGAGGGGAGACTGAGATGAGCTCTCGGGCAGAAGCTCTTCCCTGTGAGGGTGCTGAGCGCTGGCACAGGGTGCCCAGAGAAGCTGTGGCTGCCCCATCCCTGCAGTGCTCAACACCAGGTTGGACACAGGGGCTTGGAGCATCCTGCTCTATGGAAGGTGTCCCTGCCCATGGCAGGGGTTGGAACTGGATGAGCTTTAAGGTCCTTTCAACCCAGGCTGTAATTCTATGGTACAGCTGGTGATGGGCTTCAGCAATGCCTTGGTTTTGCATTGTGCTTTTGCAGCAGATCTGCACGAGATTTATGGTGAAATATGTGTATTTATCCATATTTCACACCTGGGAAAACAATGATGCTCTGAAAGTAAGGTGTGCCCATCTGTCAGACATCTGACATCATTGAGATTAAATGTGCTTCATGTGTTATCTGTTAACTCACGGCAGATGCTCTTCTGAGAGGGTGGAGGATGATCCTTGGGCAGGAGGCCAGGCTTGCTGGGTATTGATCGTGGATTATTGCAGGAACAGAAGTAAATGTCACACTTATTTTGATGAGCCGATTGCAAGCTGTGCACTAGGATTCAACACTGATGTCAAAATTAAGCTGTTGCTTATCTGGCCCTAAATGCAATAATATTTTCACAGCTCTCCTATAGCAACAAATTGCCAGGAGCACCTCGATCCATCTATCAATGCATACCAAAAGGCAACGCACTGGCCTCCTGACGTGAAGTTTCTCAGGCTGTTTCACCCACTCTCATGAGTTGCAGTGCCCGTCAGGTATGCAATGTTGAGCATGAATGCTAAGATGCTGCCTGGTTTATCTCAGAAAGCAGCATTTTCATAAAGCATTCAGCACAACTCTGTATGGGTTGCTCATTGAAAAGTGCTAGTTCATGCTCTAGGCAAAGTGTTCCGAATGTCTGAGGCTGAATGAAAATAGCACTTCAATACAAATTGGGTAGTGCATGGGGAGGTGGCAGAGATCATTACTTGCAGCTTGTCCCTGGTTCTTCCCTCGACAAGTGTTGGGGATTTAATTCTCCCTTTGACTGGTTGGAGGCTAAAAGAAAGGGATTTACACGCCTGATTTCAGTTCTGGCCAACGCAGCCCTGCTCACAGCAAACTCCCTCTGCATTCCTGGGAAAATGGGGTCATGCGCGCTGGATTGCTCAGCCGAGCACACGAGTGGATCTGTGGCTGTCCAGCCCACAGGCCAGCTGTGCGGAGGAAATCATGCCCTTAGGAAGTCAGTTCTGCTGCTTAGGGAAGATCAGAGCCTGCTGATGGGTTACTTTTGCTGCTGTCTTATGTCTGCTCTCAAGTGCCTGCAACCATCACCCCAGAGTTCAGTACATTAGCTGGTAACCTTAAACTAAGAAGAGTTTCCAGGCAGGCTGACCAAAACCTGATGATCTAAGACTGCCTGAACCCAAAACTAAGTAAATAAAAGGAAGCTAATCCCAGATGGTGCTGATTAAAACATGAACTACAAAAGGCAGATTAAGGAAGCAGCTTTCAGTCTGCAAATATATTACCTGAGAGGGAGCTTGATCACTGGAGCACGGAGCTCCTATTCCTGGAAAGCCAGCACATCTTGACGCAGCCTTTGGAAAGCCTGCATCCTCCTGCAGAAGATAAAGGCGCTGAGCTTTGGGTCTTTTGAATACAGAGGGAATTGATGTCTCAGTAGTCATCTTTTTGCTGAGTTATACAAGTGTAACCTCATTTGGCATGAGCCTTTAAGTCTTAATTCCCTCTAAATATTCAGGAAAGCCTCATACACATGCGTGTATAACAGCTTTCCATGCAGTTATATAAAAATCTCAACCTGCGTCACTTCATCAGGTATATTGTGGCTCATGTCTGTTCTGTTACTCAACCTTCATTGACTTCAATGCCTTTTTAAAAGATAATGAAAGGTGTAAGGTGCTGTTTGGTTTTACTGAGCAGAGAGCTGTTCGTGGTACTCTTCCATGAAGCATGCTTCACAGGCAGGCAGCAAAACTAGAGCCCTGGCTCAGGAGACCTAGATTCCACTGCTGACAGCACTGTTTCTTTTGAGGAAGGCATGTTGACTGCTACATCCCACACTAGAATTTACCCATCTCTACAACGAATGTGATGGAAAAAGTAGGCAGCTTTGAATGGATTTGAGGAATGTTCAGAAAATGCAGTATGATGTGGCGAAAAGAATATACACTTTAAAGAAGATCTGGAGGAAACTCAGTAGAGTTGAGCCAGAGGCTGGTGTCCAATCTTGCTGATTTTAACCCCTGGTTTTATTCTCTATTCAGCAGGGAAATTTTACAGCACCAAATAAGATAAACCTTTTTTCCCTGTTTGAACCCAGTGACATTTATAGGGGTAGGACTCTTTGAGGGGGTTTTCCTTTAGAGGTTGGGTAATGAGAGGGAGGGTCCTATCACAGTTGGTTGCTGGAAAGAGTGACTGATTTACAACATTCTGCAGCTTGAGATGGTGCGTCTGGTATTTGGAGACTCTAAAATGCAAAAAGCTTTGCTCATGGGTGCCTGTTCTCAGCCACCCATTTCTTGTTCGATAGCTGGGACCAAAGAGTCACAAGATCCATCACTACTCCAGGGCACACAGTTGTAGCTGCTATGTTTGCTCATACTGCTCTGGCTCAGCCTAAAGACTTCTTGGATCTCTGAGGTCGATGGAGCCTTTAATGCGAATTCACAGGATACCATAAGACTTAGATTCCCATTTTCCTGACTTTGCAAAAGACAAAGCTACACCAAACACTCTCCAGAAGCGCTGGGAGCTGGGAACAGAACAAACCAAGAGAAATTCCAGCAAAAGGAGGCGGAACTGATTCCTGCTCCAGATAACAGTTGTTATCAGAGAAGCTCATAAATCCACCCAGTTTAAACAGCATGTCAAGCAGCATCCCATTCTGCATTGTGCGTTGCCTCAAGGGATCTACAGCTGCTTGTTCTGATCAATGACTTCCATTCTTTCTGTTCCCGAAAGTCACTACTTCCTGGAAAATCTTTGTGGGGGTGCTAGTTCTGTCTATGTGGCCTTAGGGAGAAGGAGCAGAGCATGTTACTGTTCCCATAAACAGCCCCAAACCACTGTTCCTCTCTTACTCAGGTGGCTGGAAAACTCACTATTAAAACAACAAATATTGCAAAAACAACATGCCAGAAGTATGGAGGTTGTTTAAATGTTGACCCTGGGATCTGATTTTCTAATCCAAAATGTCTTCATTAAGACACAGAATTAGTCTCTCTCCTGGGACTTGCAATTAGGCATCCCATGCTTGAAGTGTGAACACAGGGATAGCATAGCATTTGCTGTATCACTGTCACCCTTTTGGTGTCATCACTGCAGTTGCATAGCTACCTGGCATGCTGGCAGGTGAAGATGACTTGAGGAGGACACAAGACCGCGCCATGGTAATCTATATATCTTAACTCTGCTTTTGCTTCAAGCATTGGTTTTGATTTTCTATGGCTTAATAAAAACCAGGGAGAAAACTTACTGTTTGGAAAAATAACCCACAGCTTTGGGATGGAAAACTGTGGGTTTGCTGTTGAAGAATGAGGCAGAACAATGTCTTGCAGAACAAAGACTAGATGCTGAAGTAACCTCATAAAATACTCTTTAAGGAAAATACCACATCGTACATTTCTGGAGTGAATTGTCCAGAACAGGATGCTGGGAATCACTCTGGTATTTTGGGTGGACCTGTAAAAGAAGACTCTGGACTCACTCTACACAACAGAGGGATGTATGAACCTGTGGGACTTGGTGTCATCAGGCAAATGCATGATGCCTCTATAGCAGGCTGCAGTGTCAGCAAGCATAAAAGAGGGGAAGGTTGTTTCTTCTGCCATATGAAAATGCTCAGCACCTTGGCTACCTTCACAGGTGTGTAATATCACCTCCCTGGAAGCTTGGGGCACAAAAGCTGTGTTCTTGAGGGCAGATTTGACCCTCCAATTCCCATCATTGGGAAATTTCAGAAGCAATTGTTCTGGTTGCCTCTAGTTGAACATCTGGGGTAATAAAAGGGAGATTCCTAAGGTTGGCATCAGAGTCAGGAAGGAAAGGGAGTCATTTTGGAGTCCTTCCTTAATCCCAGGTTCTTTGTTAGGAACATTGGTGCTATTTAATTGACTGTTAAATCCTAATCACATGAGAACCCTCCTCGAGCATAATCTCCTGTGATAAATTGCCCAGTGGCAGATGCACGTTTTGATCTCCAGCCTTTATGAGCCTGAGTGCTCTGTGATTACAGCTGATTTTTGGAGAGGGAACAAGGGAGGAATGGATCTTATTTCAGTTTAAATTGATGTAAAAAGACAGCTGGCTCCAGATTTGGCTGAAGATACCGTTCTCTCTTCTGCTTGAGGCCTTTGCAGATGTAGCTGATTTTGTCAAGCTTTTCAGCAAACGCTGACAGGGTCCAGGTCTTATCAGCCAGCCCTTAGGGGGGAGCAACCAGAAATTGCACAAGGTCTCATCCCACAGGCAGGAGTGAAGGAAATGGGTTAGGTTAGGGCTACGTAGGAGCTGGTTATCTGCTGGAAGCAGCCTGTGCACAGTCAGATCTCTAGGATCAGGAAAGAGAACTTGAAGGTGGAAATGGTAACTAGAGATGGAGATGGAACTGAGCAGATAAGAGGAGGATGGGAAGGAAGATCTGTAAGTCATTGAGAAAATCTTTCTTGTCCTGCAATCCTCTAATATTTCCCCATTTGACTCTGGTTGCTTTACCCCCTCAGAGGTTTCACCCTATGTCTTGGGGTTTCTGAGAGCAACCAGAGCCACAAGGTGCTGGCATCCCTGAGGAGCGCAGATGCTTGCACGGGGTGAGTGTGCAGGGGACAGTAAGTGACTTCTGGGCTGCTTGTGACTCCATGGCACTGTCTTCCCCAAACCTTGGGAATTAGGAAAAAGGCAACATCTGAGAGCTGCGCACCAGAAAGGTCTCTGATTTCAGACCTCCACACTTGGAAGAGGGGCAGAATTCATTTGCTCTCAGATCCAGATTTCCAACCCACTGTGAAGCCACTTACATTTATACCCAGCTGAGAGGGCACAGGTTTAGTTTTGCTCAGACAGTCTCCATTTAGAGATTCCTCATCTGATGTTTTCTTAACTCTCAGGACAGCAGCAAAACCAAAGGACTCCATGCCTGCCCCTGGGAAGGTGGTGATGAGCAGCAGCAGCTTAGAGATTTGCTGGGACAAAGCCAAGGAACCAACGTCCCGTAGCAGGAGAGAAGCAGCCCTGCGGGATGCAGCTTGCAGCGCGGACATCTCTGGGTACGACAAGGAGTGTGGCAGTGTGGCTGCATGTGTGTGCCAGATGCTGACAACTACATCTGGAGGAGGTACGGTCTGGAGTGAGTGTCCCTGGTGTCAGGCATCTGTCTCCCTTCAATGCAAGGCTTGTACTGGGAGCAGCTTGCTGGGGGTGATTTTCCCTGTAACTTCAAAGCTCCAGCACTAAGGGACGTGGCAGTGTGTGTTGTGGTGGGCTCAGGAAACAGCCCTGGCAGAGTCACTGCACTGAGATACACCCTACCTCAGATGCCTGTTCCCAGGCACGCTGCCTGTGTCCAGTCCAGCAGCAGCTGTGAGAGGGCCCCATGTCGCATCACACCCAGCACGTCCTTTGGCATATCTCTGTTGATAACAGTGTGTTCCCTCAGCCCATTGCAGGCACATCAGAGACCATCTCATTTTATCTAGATACCATTTCCCTCCCCAGTCCTGCATTGTCACCAGGCTAAAATCAGTGCTGTGACAGTACCAAAGGAATGCTTGATAATATACCTTCTTCTCCTCAGCTTTCTCCCAACTCCCTTTAAATCCAAAGTAATTTGTGCTTCCTTAAGACCCCAAAGGCAGCACAAACCAAATGTATCAGCATGAAAGTACACACTTTAATCAGGGAAATCCAGGATTTTTTTGTTTGCTTTAATAATAATAACAGGACCCTGAAGGGAGAGAGACTGAGAAAGGAAGAGCAAATAAAAAGAAATGCTATGTATGTTGTGGCCAAGAGCCAAAGGGCCTCTGGGCCAGGTCTGGATAAAATAGGGCTTAATTTCTGGTGTGAGAAACCGCTAGAGTGAATCTGTAGCAGACAAAGGGCAATTCACAAAGGAGCACAGGCCACGGATGGAGGAGGAGAGGGCAGCCTGCCAGCTCTGCCAGCTCCTGTGATTTTATCATGTCTTGCCATATCAGATGGTTTTCCTTCCAGCTTCCTTTTCTGCTTGCATTTTAAAAACCAGCTCTTCTCCTCCTGAAGCCTGTGGGGCAAAACTCAAAATACCCCCTAAAGATGCTCCAGAAACCAAAAGGCAGATGAAAACCACCAGATTTCATTAACTTCATGGAAATTAAATTGACATTCTTAAACAAGACCCAGGGAGAGGAGGGTTTCTGAAAGGTTTGGGCTGGGCTGTGTGAAATGCTTGCTTGGCCCAGGAGCAGCTGTTTACATTTGAAAGGAGCTGCTGTGTCAGCAGTGCTGGTGGGCTCATCACTCTATGCCTGCATTATCTCCCTGGAGAGCTTCCAGTGCTGAGGAGTGTGAGATCCCCCCAAAACTGCCCCCTTCCAGACCACCAAAACTTCTCCTCTGTGGATCAGGGGGGTCAGAGAGATGACATAAAGCCAACTATGGGAACAGGGTAGTACAAGCCTACCAAGGGAATTCTCTCCATAAAGGGAATCTTGCCCAATTCTTCAAAGTCCACTTTTTTCCCTTGGGAGCCTACCAAAGAGCATGTACCAGACCGGTGGCATTTCCATCACAGCCCACAGTACGGGTGGTACCGATGGGAATGAACTGCACTCACAGCCTCTTATGTACCCTGATTCCTTCCAATAAATGGAGCAGAGAGAATAGCTTGTTCTGAGAATCTACAGCTTGGTACCAGTTACACACTGTGCTCAATGCCCTTGAGAATTAAACCGTTGGCTGGTGGAATATACGTTGGTTTAATTGCTCAGCTCTGGGCAGTGAGTTTGGTCCTTGGTTTGGTCTTAACCAACTGAGCATTTACTGCAGTTACAGAAACTAATGGCATTATGTACAGTGGAGAGAGCTTTACAGTTGTTCCCATAAAACTGTTTGTGGTTCAGTATTGCTTCCCCAGAGGTCACCCCTGTGTTTTCCCATGGTGTTATCTGATTTTTGAGGCCAGCTGTGGACTTGGGTCTTCTGCCCCCATACATTTCTTCTGGCTGTTGTAGGTCCTGGGATGACATATGTTGGTCACACAGAGCAGCCTGTGGCCATTTACCAGCCCAAGTCCACGTAAGTTCATTCCTAAGTTTGAAAACACCATTATGTGAATGTGGGGAACACAACTTTTGGGTTACCACATCCACTTTGGGCTTACTTCAGGCAATGATGACTTGAGCTTTCCCCGTAAGCTTTGTGGTTGAACACAAGTGGCCATGAGGTGCATCTGCGGAGCAGTTTTGGCTGGTTTGAGGTTCAGTCCCAATAGAGACACTTCTAGAAACTGCTGCTTGAGTTGCTGCCACTCCAGCAGACCAAATCCATCAGGTTTTCAAGCAGAGATTGAGCTAAGGGGCTGACATATCACGATGCAGTTGGTGGAGAGGAGATTGGTGGAGTTTACATGAAACCCCAGTTTGTGTCAGTGAAGCATTCAAGCCCCATCCCAAAAGCAGGGAGGCTGCATATACCATGGGAAGGAGAGGGATGAAATAACACTGCCGTTTGCATTATGTCTTGTGGTAGGAATCCAAATTGCTCCATCTCCTCCATGCTGGAGGGACACTATTGGCCACAGGTATATACAGAATACACCCAAGGCACCGGCTTCAGGGACAGCAGTCTCATAGCACTGGTGAAATGTGCATTAAGATAACTTCCAAGACAAATGTACTGGGAGTGATATCCCTGGCACCATTAAACCCTCTGTGGGCACTGCCCTGCTCACTGCCTGCAGACACAGGTTTCCCCCTGTGTTACACAGGCTCAGTGTGACTAATGGAAGAGAAACAAGGAGTGTTTGACCCTCGTTGGTGTCATAATATCAAGTGATGCCCACTCATTGCTTGAATAGTCTTTTACCCTTGCAGGGCTCTGACAAAGAGGGCTGTGTTCTTGCTGTATATGATTAACTAAATCCTGTGTTAGATGTAAGAGGCTGAGGACACTGTTTGCAATGATAAAGGATGTGCAACTGTACTGGCACAGGCACTGCCCCTGCAGCAGTGGTGTGTAAGTGCACAGAGGGGCTGGGTCCTGGTTTGATCCTGTTTGGAGCTGTGCTTCTTACAATACATGAAATTTGAAAAATCCCTTTGTCTGGCCTCCCTCAGACTTCCCACGTGGAAAAAGGGTGTGTGGGGATGGCAGTGCTGTGAACACAGTGTGCTCTCTGCTGTTTGCATCACCCAGGCCCATCCACACAATGAGGAGGGAAGGAAAAGTCAATAGTTGTTCAGCTACAACCATCATGGAGCAGAGGCTGTCCTTGTCTCCAGCCAGGGAAACCTCCCAGGGATCAGGTTCTCCTGTACAAATCCACGCTCTTCCCTACCTGCACCCCAGTGTTTCCATTGTGTACACACAGCCTTGCTCAGACACCACTTTTTTCCAACTTGCATTTGTTCTCCTGATCCAAGACCACATCCATAACTCTGCATCAGGGACTGTAGCAATATCACAAGGGGTAATGGGTTAAACCTAAATAGGGCAAGTTCAGGTTAGATCTAGGGAAGTTCTTCCCTGTGGAGGCCATGGTACAGGGTGCCCAGAGAAGATGTGGCTGACCCATCCCTGGCAGTGGGCAAGCCAGGCTGGACAGAGCCTTGGGCGACGTGGTCTAGTGCAAGGTGTCCCTGCCCATGGCAGGGGGCTGGAACTGGATGAGCTTAAGGTCCTTTCCAATGCAAACCGTTCTATGATTCTGTACCAAAGTATTATGAGGATCAGCTTCTTGAAGGATGAGGAGATCCAGTTCAGTCCCCAAGATTTTACACACTAGTTCGTTTCAGCATCGCCTACTCCTCTGCTCATCATCTAACGCTGTTTTTATTGCTCATAAGTTTTGAAATGGAGTGAAGGAGTTTGGGCAGCTCAATCTGACTGCAAATGCTTTTGAAGATTGACAGGAACAACACTTGAATTGTTGCAATCCAGCATAGGCATACCTTTCGTTTCAGATATTGGGATAAAAATGATATCTTGTGGCGGTGTTCCATGTTCAATTTCACCTACATCATCTGTACGTTATATGGCAGCAGCCATTAGAAATGAACGATGCCAAAACCAGACAGAGCCTGTGCTCTGAATTGAAAGGGGCCATTTGCTCTGCTGATGACAGACGGTGGCTGCCTGCGTGCACTGACTTCAGCCTCTTTGTGTGTTTCTGTGATTTTACTGCCGTGTTTGCTATGGAGACAAGTGGGAATATCCCTGTGGTGGGGGTTTTCCCCCCAGGTGTTCTGAAAGGTGCTCAGACAAGTGTGATACCTTTGAACTGAATGCCCACAGGAATTCATGCCAGCTTCAGGAGCTGGTCTCGGGGACACCATTGAGACATACCGAAGCCCAAAATCTTCTCCACCTCTCCCTGGTATGGCTGTGTCTTAGCTGCGCAAGGACAGCCCTTTCCAAGCACATCTGCTAAGGTGAGGAGCAAGCGGGGAGGCAAACATGGTACAACTGCCTCTGCAGTCTATTGCTCAAATCTGAGACCTTTGCAAGTAGAAGTAGCTCACCATGTGCTAGTGAGGTGCTCATTAACACACAGGACATCATTTTCAATGGGTTTTTGCTGGCGTAAGTATTCATCGTGGGTTGGGGTAGGCAGTGGGGCTGGGGTAAGTGAGAGGTCTGTACTAGATGCTTTCTGAATGTGTCATTAGGATGGAGTATTTTGTATCTTCGTTCTCCTGGTTGTGACTATCTGCATGTCTGTTTAAACACATGATGAGTGGCGTTTGTGAAGAGTCCTCCTCTGTTTGCTAACTGCTGCATTTAGCATCAGGTTTCCTGTGAACACCTTCATGTCTGGATCTTACCAGGGTGATCCTACCAAAAACCAGCCCGACAGCTCTGCTTATTCCCACATATAAAGATGCATCTTAGTCCCTAATCCTCACCTTCACTGCTAGCCAGGCAGTGCCACTCTCAAAGAGATTAAACTGTTATCCCATGCAGATATCCCATCTTCCAGTGGTGGAAAATGCCAAGATGCATGGGGCAGTTCCGTGGCCAACATGTTTTAAACCCTGGGAAACAAACCCCACTCGTTGTTTCTGTAGGTGAATTCGTGTGTGTGTCCCAATCCAAACTCAGCTCTTTGTAACTCAGAAATGAAAGTGAAGGATCTTTTGTTTTGTTTTAAAACATTATTTTACATGCTGCTTGAGTCACAGGCTAAAATTATCGCTGATTTTGGCCTATTTACAGCACGAGGATTTTAATAGTAGACATTCACTGAACACTCAAAGAACAGTCCCCAGACGTGGACAATTTAAACTCTTTGCTACTGTGCTTTTCACTAATACCAACTTTTTCCCATGGATCTGTATCAGGCAGAGACATGATCTCAGAGGAGCAGCCTGCTTGGCTTATGTGTTCAGGAGACTTTCATGAGAAGCCATTCATCCCACATTGAGGTTTCCAGTGCCTTTGAGTTTTATCCAATCTGCTTTGAAAGGTGTGGTTCCACCCCAAGGTCCGTTTTGAATTAAGCCATTTGGGCTGACAGAAGTCTAATGTAGAACAGATTTGAGTTACAGTCAAAGATCCCCACGAGGCTGAGCTCGGCCAGCTGAACGGGATGACTCATGTAATCTTTGTCAGCATGGTAGATGGTTCATGCTAAACCACACAGGCGGATGTCTTTAACAGTAAACCTTTGTCCAGGACAGCTCCTGGTGTGGGCACTGCTGTGAAACAGCTCTACTGAAGCTCACAGGGTGGTTGCAGATGCCTGTCCTGGTATGTGAGCAACGGCAGCAGCAGCCCAAGCTGTGGGGGTGGTATATGGGGCCGGCACATTCGTTCCTGTCACTTGCTGGAATTGCTGAGCTATTGCATGTGAGATGTGGAAAGTCAGCATGGTCTAGAGAAAGTGATTAAACAAAGATACGGGGGCCTAAGGAAGTGCCCTGGTTAGCTGAGATTTATGAGCCACGGTCGGATATGTCACTTGAAACTGCCAAAACACAGGGGGATGGGCCTTAAGCCCTTCCTGGATGTGGCAGGAGCTGCAGGCTGTGCTTTCCCATCCATGTGATGTCCATCCTGCAACACAGCTACCCGAGTGACGCCTGTAGCTTCAGGTGTTTATGCTCTTCCTTGGTGTTTCTTGCCTTGTCTACTTTCCTTTAGTAAAAAGGATTCTGCAGTCTCATCTCACTTATTGCATGCCTTGAGTTTAAAAACAAACCAACAAATCTGTTGTTCTACAAGGACTCTGCTTTTTCTGCTTGTTTTCTATGTAGCGGAGGAGCTGAGGTGAGGAAGTGTGAGGCTGCATGTGTGGTACCTGTGGCAGCGCTGCACTGCGCTCAGGGCAGGGTCTGACACTCATAGAGCCACTGATGTGGTTGAGGAGTCTCCTGCTGACATTAGAGTACCTCTGTTCATAGCAGAAAGGGACTGTATTTCAGGCAAGCAGCATCTCTCTGTTCTGCCTGAAGTAAGAGAATGACTGGAGTTCATGGCTTGTGCTTTGGTGATATCTGCTCCGACTGCTTCTGGAAGTGAAGAGTAGTCACCAGCCTCCGGAACAGCTCCTGAGGCTTCTTTTCAGAGCTGAGAAGATCCAATCTGGGAAGAAGGCAAAGCAGATACCCACTAACTACAGTGCTCTGAAGAGCCAGGAGTGACCTGTGGGATGAGCATCTGTCCTATCTCTCCAGCTGGGACAGAGGTGAGAAGATGGTGCCAGGTCCCCAGTGGCAGTCTTCACCTTTGCCACATCTGCCTTGTTGTGCCAAGAGATGACTGGGAAAGCCACCAGCCACAGAGCATGGAGATCCCTGGAGTGCTGACTTCATCTCAAGGAGGAGATCTCCTCCTGATACCTTTTATCTTTAAATTAGGGAGAAAATGAGCTACAGGGGCAAGAAATGACAGCCAGGCAGGGGGATGATTTCAGAGGAGAAAAATGCTCGTGAACCTCCATGCTCCTCCCAGGCAAAGAAGCTGCCAGCCTTGATGTGGCATGTCATTCATCACCCTGTCACCCCAGGGCCTGGAGATCATTCTGCTGCCAGGAGGGAGCGTGGGGCACACCTGTAACCTTTGCCTCCCCAAGCTGTCTGCGGCTGTCCCCAAGGCTTGCTTTTGACTGCAAAGGCAATAATGGGCTGTGGGGGACATGGGGAGGGGCTGTGGGTTTCAGTGGGTGCTCATACCTGCGGGGATGGGAGCGGGTGGGAAGTGCCCTGGAAAGCATCAGCTCTGCTGTTGCGGGGTGTGCTGTAGCCGAAGGGGCACTTCCCACTGCAGGGAGCAGGAGCACAGCCCATCTCTGCCCCAGGACTCCCGGCATGAACTCAACCCAAACCCACAGAAAACTCATTTTTGGGGCGGGATGGAGGCCTAGTGCTGGATTTGCTCCTGCTGAGGGTGGTTAAGAGCTACTTCAGAAGATTGCTGGACACCTTTCTGGGTTGCAGAGCACCTCCAGACCTAACTTAGTGCAAGCAGACAGCTGCTGTGTAAAGGTTGGAGCTGTCAGGTTTCATCTTGAAGCAACTCTTCCTCACCCCACCAGCTAAAGACCTGGGCATGTATGTTCACATCTTCTTCCTAATGCTAGTTTGCAGATGCTGCAGCAGTTTAGTCTGTGTGGCTCATCTCACAGCAAAGCACGAAGGACGAGTCCTGTGCCCAGTCCGCAGCAGGACTGCTTCTATCCAACCCATTGGAGCAATGGTGGGCTGCCCAGGCTGTGTTTGCTGAGGACAGGAGCTGCAATATGCCAGCAGGGACAATAGGTAAGAAGGAGATGAAAAACACACGTAACAGAAGAAATGAGTGGATGCAACTTCTTTTGAAGTAAGATGTGAGTATCTGCATAGAAGGAGTGGTCGTTAAACCAGAGTAAAGGCCTGTCAGGCCAGTAAATCCCACTCTTCTTGGTTATCCTTTAATTTATAGAGTACTTCAAAGGTGTCAGGGCACTCTGCAAGCAAATACTAAGGGAAAATCCACTCCCCAGAAAGTCTGCCCTATGACCTTACAAGCATTAAATCCCTCCTGACTCTCCCTTTTTGCCATAACCTGGAAACCCTTCCTGCTCCACAAAGTCTCCCGAGGTCCCTTTCCCTTACCTTCATCACTTGCTCTGTTCTTGTATGTAAAAACATGCTTCTTTTTCTTATATATAACAACATACAAGTTTCTAGAGTAGACGCTGATCTTCCTGATATTTAAGAAGATGTTTTCGTGCATCAAGAAATCAGTTCCATTTCTTTGCCACTGCACATTTATAGAGATTTTATTGCTTATTTTCTTTTTAAGGTCTTGCTCCTTTATTTCCTTTTAATTATTTTTTTTTAAGCTTCTGGCTGAAAGGGAAGCTATACACTTATTGCTTCAGAACAAAAGCTACAGTATTTCTGATATCAGGGCTGTAATGTTTGCTGAGGATCAAAGGAACCTTTTCAAACATCAGTGTTTGTTACCGTTAAGAGGTGGCAACCGCATCTTAAATACCCAACCTTGTCATGCAAGGGAGTGGGCACTGGTGATCGAGGCACACTAAATCCAGCAGCATGGGCTGCACTTCAGCTACTTGCTGGTCAGTTTGAGCTTTGGCCCCAGCAAGGCCCAAGGGGATGGTTTGACCTTTAGGATGAATTTAGATCTGCGCTGTGACTTCTCGAAATCATGCCTGCTGGAGGCCTTCAGGTCACGGTGCTCCATCGTCAGAGCACTTCCAGCTCCCCGCACCCCCAGCAGTGTGGGAGAAGCGGATGTCACTATTAGTGCTAACTTCGAAACAAGCTGGATGTAAACTGGGTGTAAAAGTGGCAATCTGCATGGGCTGTGCTTGCTCTCTGCGACTGCTGTGTATTGAGAGATGCTTCCATCTCTAAATGGCACCATCTAAATTACTGGCGTAGGGCAGCAGATGAGCTTTGCAATGTGCCACATGACAACGTTCCTGTGACCATACAAATGGTTAAAGTAGAAAAGCTGATCTCTTTGCTTAGATAAGCAGGGTTCCTGTGTGGATAGCTTGCAGCCCCCACTTGTAATCTCTTTCTGATCTCTGGTTATGAAAATTATAGATGGAATGTAAACTCCATAATGATTAATAATCACCAAGAGAGTAGAAGAAATATTGGGAAGAGTTGTGAGGTTTTTTCTGCATTCCTGAGGAATTCTGCAGGATTCCTTTTCTATGGTGGAACTTGTGCCAGTCCCCAGCTCTTCTCCTTTCAAACTTGCTGTCTGGAGACAGTGGAGATGTTTGTGGAGGGTTTTCAGCTGTTGAAGAACTCTGGCATGGATTCGCTGTGACCTCGTGTAAATGACATGAGCCTTGTTTGCCTTAAGTTCTGCACTTGTAAAGCAGAGGAACAGGATGTATGTACTTGTCAAAGAATTTGGGGATTTACTGCTGGCTCGGGTGGTGCTGGGGTGTTCTCAGGGAAGGAGCTCTGACTGTGAACCATTGCTGTTGTATGGCAGAACAGCAACTCCCTGTCAGTCTGCACCTTTCAATGTACTCATGTGGGGTATCTCCTGCATGCAGAGCAGCACTTCTGACCACAGCTATTGCTCTTGAGTGTCTGGTGTAGCGGTTCTGCTGTTCAGAAGTTTATGGTTTACCTTAATGTAATCATTTTGCAGTGTCCAAATTTGGATTGCAAACCACATCCCTCAACCCTCCCTCACCCAGCTTGGTCTTTTTGTACCTTGTGGAATACTCTGGAGTTAAAGAGTGTGAACATGGAGCATCCTAAAATCTTAATGGTTGGGAACTGGGCTCTGAAAAATCCAGCCCATTGCACATATGAGGGATGCGCTGTACTTGAACTGAGTTTCTACTGACGTGTGATAGTAATGTCCTTTGGAGGAGGGGGAATATTCAGGTCCCTTCCAGCCCAAACCATTCTCTGAAGTGCATTCAAATTAGTCTTTACCCACACCTGTGAGTTAGGATATAGTTGCTCTTGAGATCCATCTGCAGTAGTCTATTTGGAGGTTCATGACAGATTGGAGGAGGATAATGATCAATTGTTAATGGTAAAGCAGAGGAGCTGAACCTCTGGCTGGCTCCTGCTTCCTGTTCCCCGGGTGTAAAGCACCGAGCTCCATGGGGGTCCTGGGCGAGCAGCCAGCAGCAGCTCACCAAGCCTGTCATTCCACAGAGCTCTGCTGTGGGGAGGCTCTGGATGCAGTTCAACAAGAGACATGTTCCCGTCCTTCGGGACGGGATGGGGAAGGGGGGTGAAGGTCCCAAGTCCGGCTGGTGCAGGCGGTTCAGTCTGGCAGGGAAGATGTGCTGGGAACAAACCCATAGAGCTGTTGTGGTGTGGTTAAACTACCAATGCAGAGGCCATGCCTGGACTATGGGCTGAGGGATTTGGGGGAGATGGGGAGGTTGGTTCACCTACGCTTGTGCAGGGTTTTCCCATGTACCTCCCATCCTCTGCAGGGCCTTTGGATGCTGTTCAGAGCAGCTGTGTCAGCTTGAACAGTATGCTCCAGGGACAAAGTTGGGCTTTCATTTCATAGGAAGGTGTTTGGGGTATGTTGCCAAGATGGTGCTTTATTGCAAATTACCCGTCAAGCTGCATCAGAGACCACCCAGATCTCTCCCTGAGAACATGGCTGTGCTTCAAAACTCCCATCAGGTGATCCCATTGTCCCTGCAGTGGGTACAACCTCCCTGTCCTCTGCTGGTCCACGTATGAGTTATCCTAAGGAGAGTGTTTTACCTGAGTGTCTAGCATCCCATCTGCTGTGTGTACAGTGCTATTGTAACCTGTCTTACAGCTGGGAAACCAGGGTGCAGGTAAGCAATTCTTCCCAGGCCAGGTAGGCAATACATGAAAACCAAGGGCTCAACCCAGTACCCAGATAAGCACTTCAATTATTTTTGGTTTTTCCCTTTTGCTGCTGATTGCCGCAGCTGATTCATCTTTCCTGACTAACTCTGCTATTCCTATTGCAAATCTGGATTTGGTTGGAGACTCCTTCATCCAAACATCTGGGATTTTGCCCTGCCAGGATCTGTAAGGATAGCTGAAGCAGCACAGCCTGTGCATGTTCCGTGAACTGAAAACTCTGCCAGAAGTGCATTGACCAGTCTTCCTCTCCTGCAAACAGATGGATCACTTTCAGTTCTGGCCTAGTGACACTACACTTTGCTATACATCATTGCTGTTACTATTAGGAACTGCTGCCTTAAATCAGCAAGAGCTGGATTTCAACCACTTGTAGTGCTTACCTGTGTTAACAGCCTCGGACAGAAAGAGTTGCGCTTCCAGCTCTCTGACTTGTGCAGTCTCGCAGGGAGGGCTGTTCCTTAAATGGCTTCAGATAGCTTAAGAAAAATAAACTGTAAAGAAATTGTTTTCACCCCTTTTTATAGCGAGGTCAGTTCCCTATTCTGCTTCACAGCCTGATTCCACAACTGGTTCTGTTGGCACAACCAGAAGGGGAAGGAGGACAGAAAGAGATTACATCGACACTGCTGCCAAAGACAACACGTTGTCAAGCCACAGCCTCAGTCCCTCCTGCGTGGGCAGCAGGTCTCCTCCATTCTCTCTAGCTCTAAACACCATCAACATACAGCAAAAGAGAATCTGATGCTTCCTCTCCCAAAGCCAGCAAGTGCCTGTAATAATAATGATTTGATAAACACCCCAAAGCATTTAATCTGCTTTTTCAGTGAGCTGCAGGCCAGGGAACGCCAGAGAGGCATGAAACAGCAAAGGCAGAATAGATTGTAATTAACTTTAAACCCTGTGGAACCCACACTGCTGTGTGTGGCAGGCTCACTTTGGAACAAAGTTGGGTTTAGTGCAAGTTCTAATCTTGGTATCAAGTCAAGGCTTGTCCAGAGAAAGTGGATGTGCCTTTATTAGCATGCAAATCACATACTCTCTTTATTGCACTGTTTCTGCATCCCTCCCTCCAGAGCGGTCTAATAGATGCAGGCAAGAACTAATTAAATTCCTTTATCCATACCTCATGCTTGAAGTGCGGAGCTGAAGGCAGGAATGCCAACAGGCACACGCCCATACCCTCTCTGTTTCCAGAGAGCGTGGCATGCCTGACCTTCACCTCATTAGGGAAGGAATAAATCCCCCAGCATGAAGATGAGGATGTCAGGCACTGTATGTATAAATCACATAAGGAGTTTCCAAATGGCTTTCATCTTGGGAGTCCTTAAAAGTTCAGAGCTGTGGATCAATCCAGAGTGGATACCTTTCAGCAGTAATTCCACATCTGAAGGTTTTTAATAATATGGCTCCTTTAAATAACATTCTAAAAGCCCAAAGCAGCTGAAATGGCAGCGCACAATCAGGTGAATTACTTTAATTGCTATAAAATTACCAGACAGTGTATTTGTAATTTTAATCTCCTAATCCACAAAGTACCTTTTCCCCTTTACTCTTCCTAAAGAAAGTGAAATAGTTTCTGGTTTCCTTGACAGTTTTCCAGGGATCTTTGAAAACTGAGGAGAAACCTCCCTCAGTTTGGAGGTTTCGGCTGCGGTTCTGAGGTTTCTCTTTTCTCTGTTTAAAAGATTTCCTTTGATATAAATGCAAAGTATTTCAAGCAGTAGCAGGATTTACCCCAGGAAAGCAGTCAGTGCTTTCTTTGCTTCCCTGGATGACTGTACAGAGGTTATGCACAGTACAAACCTTCCTCAGAGTGCTGAGGAAATCAGAGGTTACTGCAAATCTCCTGCTCAAAACCAGCGCCCAAAGGACAAACCCAGCAGTGCTCTGTTTCCAGTCACCTTATTTGAAGTGTTTTGGCTGGAAAACTGCACTCGAGATCTTGCACTGAAGATTCCCAAAGGGCTTCCCATGTGTACAAACAAGAGTTTCTGACCTCGCAGCCATTCTGCACCCCAGCTCATCCTGGGATGAGCAGAAACACTCCAGCTTAGCAGGGCAGCCTGCAGAGAGGCTGCTGCAGCATCCTGTTGCATCCCTCTGAGCTCAGAGCCTTAGAGAAGCTCTCCGGCTTCCTGTGTGTGTGAGAGCTGGTGATGGCTTTTCCATTCACCAGCCCTTGAGCTGAGTATAGAGTCTGTTGCGTCAGGAGCCCACAGACCCATCAGGCTTTGTACTTACTGTCTAATCTCCTGCAAGATGAACTGGAGAGGCTGTGCAGAACATGTGGGGTTTTCGCTGTAATTTATCTAACCTAATTTTCACTGTAATTTATCTAACCTGTAAAATCAAGCAGGGCTTAGCTGCTAAATCCACTTTTGACAGACTTAAAGATGTGCCTACACTTAATGCTTTTATTCTCATCATACCCCATGGCTGCTGCTACTTTTCATTTTGAGTTGATGAAGAGAGCAAAGAGCAAGTCGAGTGATGTGTGCAAGGTCATGCAGGAAACTAGTGGAGAAGGGATTTGAGCCTCAGCCATAGCCTGGGTTCTTGGCTGTGGCAGCATCTTCCTCTGTGATGTTACAAACAGGATCATAACTCTTCTATTCTGGAGAAAGCAGCTATTTTCCTATTTGGAGGGAATTATTTTATCTGGTCCTATTAATTAAGCTACTGTAGGAATAATCCACATGGAAAAAACTCAGATGCTTTCCCAAATAGGAAGTAATTTAGATTTCAGATTAGCGCCTGTGACAATGGAAATATGTAAAGCCTTTTCCTGATACAGAGCCCAAACCATGGCTAATGGTTATCTATGGGGACACAGGTGTGAAAACTCACTTGTGTTGCACGCAAGGGACAAATACTAATGAAAGGCATAAATACCCCCATTACCACAGTGACCCCAGAATGTGCAGTCAGAGCTGGCACTGCAGAATGGCTTAACGGTGGGCAATGTTCTCCTGTGTCCCCTGTAAACTGATTCTCAAACGCAAGTTTGTATGCAACTTAGTGCAGCACAAACCCAGTGAGTCCTTAGTGCCAGGAAAGATTGTGCTGATGTGTTTGCCTCTTGTCAAAGCATCCTTTTTTCAGGAATAACCCATGATGAAAGGAGCTCTGCCCTGCAGTAGTTCTGATTGATAGCAAATCTGGTGCTAGTTGTGTCACAGCTAAGCCAGCTACATCTGCAGGAATCACATCTGCAGACTTCAGCAGCCCCCCGTTGTGTATCTTGAGCTGTAGGAAGGGATCCAAAACATCTGCAACCTTTTGTTTTCATAGGAGAGCAAGGTCTTAGCTGGAGGAGGTTAATTCCTGCAGAGATATGATATGGCTCATGTCTCACTTGGAGGTGAAAGCCCACAGGCAAGTGTGGAGGACCAAGTGGTCTTGTAGCTGCAGTAAGACGTAGCTCAGTAGTTACCTTGTGGGAGCTACACAGCACTCATTGAGCTGTGCTCAGTCTTTCAGCTCAAAAGCCTGGACAGCAACTACCATACCCCCTCATTTAAGAGAAGAGGAAACATCTCAGAGCACATTGTCACCCCGACCTTCTCTGTCTCTGACATTGCAACTGCCATCTCTCACATCTAAAGCAGGAGTCTTGGGAGCTTGATGGGGCAGACAGAAACAGGGGGGTCTGAATGCTGTGGTCATCTTGTCAAAGGAAATGATTCTGTGCATTTCCAAGGTTTCAATAGCTGAGAACTCTCACTCTTGCAAGTCTCCTCCTCCTGCAGGCGCTCTGCCCTGATCCCACTCAGGGAAATGAATCCTACTCCTAGAAATCAGAGCGAGAGTGAGAAGTAGGGAGGATCAGGGCATGGAGTCGTTCTCTCTGGGACCTATAAATCCTCAGTTCTGGCAGTGAAAGGAGCTTTGCGAAGCAAAAGTCAGGGTTGGGTGGACAGCTGGGATGCAGGGAGCCAGCAGCAGGAGCGAGCCCATGTTTGAAGTCATGATAATACTCCGCTGCTCTCAGCTGCAGCTTACAAAGGAGCTACTTCAGTTTCCACTGCTGTCACAGCCCTGGGGGTGGGATGGTGCCCACCTCCCTGGGAAGAGCAGAACTGCAGCCCAGGGCTTTCTTTGCAAGCCCTCAAGTAGAAGAAAATCTCTCTTCTATACAAGCCTGGAGCTGTACATGGCCAAGGGCACGTACCTGAGCCCGGCCAGCAGAAGGGGAACTGTGTGTATGCAATGCCAGAGAGCTTGTGGGGAGGGAAGTGTGAGGAATAAAGGCTTGTTCAGGCCAGGTGAGGATCTCTGTCAGTGCCTTTCCCTGTGTCCTGTGGTTCTACTGGGTTTCTCTCACACCAATGGCTTTAAGTGACTGAAAACTGTGTTCTGGATTTTGGGGCAGAGGGGCCACAAGTGCTTTGCATGGCGTGAAGGCCCTTCACATTCCCCATGTCTTATGCTCACTGGTAAGGTTAATGAGATAAAGAAAACATTAGCAAATGCATTTTACCAGATGAGTGCAGTTCGCACTCAGCTGTTAGGCTGTGCTGGGTTTTGCTGCCTTAGGAGATGCAGAATGGGAAATCCTAGCTTGAATTCATGAGGGATGAGATGAAAGTGAGGGGCTAATGACTGCAAAGGGAAGCACCACAAATTTCCCTTGCATTCAATCAAGCTCCAAAATAATCAGATTAAGCCATAACTGTATAAATGGGGCTTGAGTGTGTTTGCTCTGCTGACTTGGTCATGCATTCAGGACGTTCAGAGTGGTGTAACTACAGCCCAGGAGGTATTAGTCACGCTGAGAGAACTTCAGTGAATATAAGAGGGCTTCATCTGGGCAGTTACCAAGGCAACTCTTGCTAATATTTCATTACAATGCAGGTCCCACGAATTAGGACTGGGAATCTCCAAAAGAAGAGCTTATTGTCAATATTGTGCTCGGATTGGGTGTATCCCAGAGAAAAAGAAGGGGGAAAAAAGCATTCGCCATTGGCAGAGAGCACAATGTGTGGCTGGAGCTAAACGCTGTCATCCAGCGCTGCCTGGTGCTGAGTGGGGAAGTTTTGGATAGTAACTTATCTATTTCTAGCTCGGAAATAAGTGGAAAATACAGATACAAACAAATCTGTGTTGAGATGAAGCCAAGACACCTGCAAGCAATGCTGGACCCCAGCGGCTGCAGCACAGCCTGTCCCAGCACAAGCTGTTGTCCTCACACAGAGGGGTCTTCACCCCAAAGTGCTGTGGCTGCCATCAGTGCGTTTGCTGGAACCAGGTCCCCAGTGCCAGCATGTGGGGACACAGCACACAGAGCCTGTTTGACCTTTCCCAGTCATGGGGCCAAGACATTGCACACCAACTCTTTGCATTGCAGCTTCTGCTCTGGTGAAGGATGGGGACTATTGGGCAGAATTAGAGATACCACATTTATGTCTCCTAATATGCTTAAATCAAATAATGCAAACATGAGGGGTTTAATGTTGATGGAGCACACCTAAGATACCAGCTCCTTCTGTTTGTCCACATGAATCATCGTTATTCCAGAAGAGTTATCCTCTTTCTCACCTTTTGTTGCCCTTGCCCTGTCTGAAGGGAGAAGAAAACACAAAACCTGTGCATTGAGGCTGGTTTTTGCCTTAACAGCTACACAGAAGGTTCCAGTAATGGTCTTGGTCTGTAATTCTGACAAGGAGCACAGGTAAAGGCTGGTGGATGCCTGGTCTTCGCTTCCCACCTTGAAGCCCCATGGCTGCCTGGTGACCCCAGCACAACCTGCCTGTGCGGCAGAGGTTTCTAGGGGAGGCCCCACGTACTCATTATACCACCACTGGTTGCTGTAATGCTTCAACCTCCTGGCCACGGGGAATGAGGTTATTTCCTATGTTCAAAAAGTGCATTTGAAAGAGAGGAAACCCTTCACTTCTCACACTGGTTTTTCCAGTCTTTTTAGCCTCTTTCCCAGCTGCTATTCTTTGCCAGGCCCAGTTCTTATTTCAGCAGGAAAAACGTGCACTCGTAGAAAATCTGAGGAGCAGAAAAAACTGGAGCACGTTCTCCTGGACCTGCTGTTTCCAGAGTGATTCATGACTTTAGCACCAGCTCTCAAGAATGGCAAGAAGAAAAGAAACCTCCTGAATGGAAACACAGTGGATGATTTAAACCAAGCAGTCCTTATTGATGGGAATCATTCCTTCCCCTCCTTCAAAGAAATGTGTCTATTTCCTAGACCCATAGAATGATTTGGGTTAGAATGTTCTCTGTGTGTGTCTCTAGTTTGCCCCTATTCCTCTTTCACTCTTCAGTGAGTGCATTAACTCCCGTGATTGCACTGATTTTCATCCCGAGCACATTCACTCATCCCCCTGCTTCCTCTGTGGCTTCAACTTGTCACCACAGTCTTCATCTTCCTGCAGTGTTCAGCAGCCACCACGTCTCAGCCGAGAAGTAGCTGCCCTTTTCCAGTGGGTGAACTGATCTCTGTTGACATGTCAGCTCAATCTGCAGGGGCCTTCTGGCTGCAGGCAGGGCTGCATGGCATAAAGTTAAAGTGTACTTTAGTTACTCACATAAAAGCAGCTGCGTTCCTGTTTGATTTGTGCAAAGAAAAACACACAGTTCATGATGACTAAGCCTGAAGAATGCAAAGGAGACAGCACATATGTACGTTTTCAGTGTGCCCCAGAAGAATATGGAGTTTAGGCTTTGAAGGGAAGTATTTGGGTCCTTGCCAGGTAGACAGACAGTATGAATGAAACACCTGTTCTGGCTTTGGGAGGGTTTTGGTACCCTTTGATTCAGGCAAGGTACAGACTGACCTTAAAGCGAACTGAATTCTCTGGTGTAGAGTAACACGTCCTGCTGCATTGTGAAACTTCTTGATCGCCCCGTGAGAATGCCCACAGCGGACAAAACACAGATGCGTGCTGCCTTTGGGTTAGAACTACACGGTGCTGGCCAGGCACAGCAAGGGGACCAGGTGGGTATCAAACCAGCCTTTTCACGTTTGGATTCAATGTTAAACACTATAAAGGAAACAAAGATAATTTAACAGAGGGGGAAAAACCGTTAATTCCAGATGTGTCCTCATTCAGCTCTCGGTAATGCTCATTTGGCACTTGTCAGATTTACGGGTTTGCGTTTGCACATAACGTAATTCAGTTCTGAAAAGATACAAAGGATGCTCTTTCTTAGAGTTACTTCCCGTTGCATCACCTTATCAGTGTGGTGTGGTGTGGTCTGGTCTGGCCAGGTTTATTTCTGTTAACACTGCAATAGCAGCATCAGGAATATGTTCATAAAAGCAGAGCTGTGCTGGGTCTAGCACTGTGGCGTACAAGTTTATGGCCTGTAGTAGATAGCAGATGATGAGGTAGTGTGATGAGCCCAAGCATCTTTTGGCCTTTGGCTTCCTGCATTCATAAGAACCAGCCTGAGAAAGTGAGGCAGATCCTGGTCAAATTCCTCATGGCTTCATCAAAACTCCTCAGTCATTTCCCACTGTAGATGCAAGCTGGGCCCTACCTCCCCCTATGCAGAAGGGTTTAAAAAGCTGGAATTGAGCTGTCAGTTTGAAGAACAAACAGGGCAAATGTACTTTGGGTGTCTGCTTGTGGGCTGTTTGCAGAACTGTCTGTATGTGCCTGTGTGAACAGGAGGGGAACCCCTTTCCTCACCTCTGCCAACTCAGCAAACTCAGTGAAGCCTCGCTTGAAACCTTTGTTTTGGTTTAGTCTTCTCATGTTCAGCCCATGAAGCTGGGGAGATTAGAAAGCTGGAGATGTGCTTGAAGGATATTGATTGCTCTTCTGGCTTGTGTTGGTTCAATTCCAGCTCATGTGGAATTAGTTCTTAGCTTCTTGTAGCTGTTCTTGAGACAGTTGTGTCCAGACACGACAAGCTTATGAAAATGGGGAGCTTGGTATAATGTTCTTAGGTCAGCAGAGAGCAAAGCTCAGGAAACATGTTTGTTCCTCCTTCTTGCAGCAGGGTAGTAGAAAAGTAATTAAATCTCCCATAAAATAACACGTTCCTGACCCTATACAAGGTAAAAGAACCATATGCTCACTTATTTCTCTTGGCTCAAGCTCTGCTATTGCTGATGGCTCTGGCTGTGGTGGTACCTTGCTTGGGGACACTGTGGTTCTTTTCCTATTGACCAGATGTTGGATTTCCCAGAGTGAGGAGTGCGTCTTTCATTTCTCCATGTAATAGACAATAGAAAACCAGAGAATGTATTCCCAGCAAGCAGAATGTGTCTGCATTGCCATGGAATTACTCAATGGACCCTGACTCTGTCTGTGGGACACTTCCGTGGTAGGTTAGAAGGGTCTATGGGGATTGGGAAACTCTTGGTTTAACTTGCTGAATCCTTGTTCAGATTTAGGAACTGGGTTCCCTCACCTAGGTGAGCTGTTGGGACCCCAAACATTGAAGTTGTTCTCGAGCTCTTTTAAGCTCTCCCTGTCCCTCCACACTCCCCAGACCCTGCTGTCATTCTAGAGCTCACTCAAGGAATGAGCTTGTGAAGGCAGTTTCTGGAGAGCTCCTCATGGTCCTGCAGTTGTTAGGGAGGCAAAAGTTAGAACATCAGGGGAACCCAGATGCCTTTAACAGTCGCAGAGGGATGGCAGCATGGCTGATGTCATGTTGCTACACATAGGGGCAGGGAAGATATGAGTAGGATCGCTGCAGACCATTCTTTCTGCATTCACTGGTGGTGGGTTAGTTTTAAATGGAAAAGTCCCTTTTGTTTCAACATCTTATAACTGAGAGTGTGCCACTGTGACCAGCAGCTTTGTGAAGCTGAGCCAAGCACCATTGCTAGGCTCGAGAAACTAGTAAAACTCAGAGGGACCAGAGCAGGAGATAACACGAATGGTAAATATCCAGAGCTGCTAAAGTTAATGCTTAGCAAAGCTTCTTAAATGGAAGAAAGGCTTCAGTATTCCAGCTAAGTCCCAGCTGCTTTAGGTCAGGGCACATCTTTGGGGGAGCAGAGTATTCCTTGCCAACCCACAGGGGTTTTCACCTGCCATGTTTGCCACAGGTGACCCTCACATGGGACTTGTGTCTGGTCCAGCTTAGCAAGCATGTCTTCTTTTCCTGGGTGCGGCTGACCAGAGATGGCATCAGGAAGGCGCTCAAGCTGATAGCCTCTAGATGGTATGGTTAGCTATGTTATAAACTCTGCTGAAAAATCCCCCAACCAACTCATTAGAACATTCTGTCCTTAAGCCAGTTTCAGATTCCTTCTGTATAAGTCACCTAAAGATGTTTCCAGCCTTCCATATTTGCAAAGTAGCTCTTCTTTACCATCATTTTTCCTGAGCCTGTACCACAAATCCCATGTGTTGAGTGTGAGTTCACTTTCCTTAATTACATTTTGGAGGGTGATTAATTACATGCCACAACATTGACACTAGAGGACTATTAGACTGACCCAAGGGTTTTGCCTTGTAACTCTCTTGTAGAGATGGGAGAAGGTTATTTTCTTCATCGTTGCCCTGCCTTCCTCGTTTGTACATATTCACAAGCGAATGCTCATTAAATATAGCACTTGAGAAAGCTGCAGGAAGTTTTAATTCCTGTCCTGTGGAGTATCGGTCTCCATACATAAACATGTTAGTTAACCATTACTCCAGAGCACAAGTATTTTCACTGGTGGCTCTTTCACTTTCCCCAGAGGCAGCTACCCATTTTCAAGCCGTTTAAAGGGCAAAGATGCCTGTTCTCTTTATAGGAGTTTGGTTTAAAAGGTTCTCTTTTAAAGGATACGTTCATCTGCAGAGTGAGAAGATCCTGCCTTAAGGGAGGAAACCAGCAGAAGGAGATACAGGCAGGAAGGAGTTAAAAGATGTCTGAAAGCTCTTTAGGAAGTGTTTCTAAGTGAATGGGCTTGGCGGCTGTGCTTCAGTGCTTCCTGGCCATGTGGAACCAGGTACCTCTCACCACCCCTGCCCTTGCCAGGCCTGATGTCATGCTGATGCGATCTCGCACCGCACAGTGCCAGGAGGGAACTGGCTGCACTGGGGATGCTCCCTGATCCAGGATGGTGTGTGGGTCCTTCACCTCCTCCTGTTGGGACTGACCAGCTTTCCCAAGGAGCATATGGCTGCGGGCCGTGAGTGTCCAGCTGACCCAGACTCCACTCTACCGTATGGTAACCTTCCACTATACTGCTATACATTAGGTCACACACAGTGCTTTAGATACAGTAAAAGGGATCTTCCAAAGACCTTTGGCAGTGCCGAAATGAATGTTACTGCGTGCTTTGCCAGGATCATGCCCATAGAGCTTTGCATTTAACTATACGCATCACTATGGCTTTTTTTAAGAGCTTTTCATATTTATGGCAGTAACTTTCCCAAGAGAGCTGGTTCCTCACTGTCCCCAAAAGAGAAACAACGAGGGTGATGCGATGAAATGAGCAAATGCCCAGCAGCAGCCTGTGGAGACCTGGACATGCTTAAGAGCTTGCTTTGCTTCCTGTATGGTCCAATTACCATAGCAATGCCACTGTATGGAGTCCAGACCTTTTCTGTGCTGGTCTGCTCTGTAGCTTCTTCCTTCAAAGAAACATTATTGGTCAGTTCAGGCCCAACGTTTTGTGTGTATCATTCAATTCTTGGATTTGAAATAGTCTGCCTGTGCTAGAAAATCAAAGTAGTGTTCTGATGAGTTAATTTATGTACTGTTGTATATAACCGTTTGTAGTATGCTCAGTTTCTTATCTGTAAAGCATCTTCTCCCCAGCAGTACATAGAAACGTGTGTCCTTGCAGAACTCATCACGCAGGGATGGTCCATGGGCAGCAGAGAGATGGGGAGAAGGTTGGGTTTGTTAATTAGTAAT
Organism: Psilopsiagon aurifrons; assembly: GCA_025447955.1. NCBI lineage: Eukaryota > Metazoa > Chordata > Aves > Psittaciformes > Psittacidae > Psilopsiagon > Psilopsiagon aurifrons. The sequence continues at coordinate 27,409 of JAOEHY010046851.1, forward strand.
GGAGTTTTTCCTGGAGATAAACCGATCCACCGGTTAATGGAGTTTAACTCCATTAACGGAGCGAGCCGGCCGAGGCAGTGCAGCCCGCAGATACAATGGGCACATTGTTTCCCGGGGGATCCTATCCCCCTTTTGTCCCCTGGAGGGGGGATCCCTTCACCCCGTTTGGCCTCTGCTGCCCACGGGAAGGGGGGT
>JAOEHY010046855.1:0-12307 GCA_025447955.1 Psilopsiagon aurifrons
TCCCTGGCGGTGTTCAAGGCCGGGTTGGACAGAGCTTTGGGTGGCATGGTTTAGTGGGAGGTGTCCCTGCCCATGGCACACGAGTTGGAACTAGATGATCTTAATGTCCTTTCCAACCCCAAGTACTCTATGATTTCTATGTTAAGCAGTGAATAAACTGTAAGGAGGACTCATGGGCATAACCTTCCCACAAGGAAGCATTTGGAGCATTTAGCTGGTGCTGCCTGCAGCCATGCTGAGGGTGCCTTTGACGTTTCCAGAAACACAACGGGCAGAGTCAGCAGAGCACAAGGGAAGGAATGGGGACATGGGCCCATGCAGCTGTGCAGCTACTGACAGAGGATGAGTGTGGAGGCCAGTGTCTCAGCCACTTGCTCCAGAATTTCTTTCCTGAGCTTCCCTGAAAGTGTGGCTCAAAAAAAAAACAACAAATGGGGGAGTTATGCACAATGAAAAGCAACTTTATACAGCTTCAAATAAGTGCCTCAAGAGCTACACTTTAAATATACTTAACACCTCTAAATATACTTAACACACATCCAAAGAGAGTCATTATTTCAGCATTCAAGTAAAATCACTTTTCTAGAACACATTCAGAGACCTATGGACCACCATACCTTTATTTTTTCTGAGACCAACCGGAAGTGATGTTGTAGGCATCAGCTGTTCAATGGATACAGTAACTGTATTTTCCACCCCTTGGAGATTTGATTCTGCTGAGCCACCGTCGGTCAGCACCTTGTCTCGCTTACGCTGCTGCCGCTTCTCTCTGTTACTGATTTTTGTTTCCCAGGCTCCTAAAACATTCCCCAAATGAAAACATCACTAAATATGTCAGAAAGTAAAAAAGAAAGCATTTTAGCTTGTTGCGTATCAAGCTTAAGTCTGAGTACAGGCTGAGTTTAAAAAATACAGACATGGCAGTCAACTTCAACATTAGTTTGAAAACATGAATAGCTAGCCAAAAGTAAGTTTTTCTGGGTGCAAAATGATATTACTTTGCTTCACAGAGCAAAACATGAACAACAAAGGCCCCTCTATTTACAGTTTTTCCTCAGGTTTTGTAAGTTTAACTTAAAAAAAACCAAAAAACAAAACAACAAAACAATCAAAGCTATTAAATATTGCTCTTCAAAGGTCGGATTTCCAAATATAATATGCAACTATGGTGTTAAGATAAAATTGTTTCTTTATATAGAACAAGCAAGTAAATCTTATATAGCAATTAACCCAAAAGATGTCTAATTGATTTTTTGTGCGTTTGTGTTCAGTACCTTCATCAACTTCCTTTCCATCTAGACGTGACATATCCTGAACCGTTTTAGCATCTCCCTTTGATTTCTTTTTTTTCTTTGACTAGAATAAAAATAAAACATCTTAATATTTACTTATTGATCACTTGTCATACTGATTTTAAATTCTTTCTTTCCCCTAATCCCCCCAAAAAACAGAGGAGTAAACTTGAAACAGATTTTCCTGAACAACTCTCTAAATGGACAGCCCCTTGAGAAGAGAACTAAACAATACTAATTGCTAAACATAAGACCATTGAATTAACATGAAAGACTTGTGCAGTGCAAAAATGGCAGGTGGGGGGAATAATTACGTATGCTACAGATCACAAAGCCTGGTAGAAAAAGTTATGCTGATGGCATCACAGTCACAGAGGAAAATGGACTCTTTGGCAGGCAGATCCCATCCTGGCAAAATTTGTTTTGTGCAAAGCAAGTATAAAATTATACATGGAGAAATAAATAATGACAGTGACTCATTTAAAAAAAAACAGTGGGTAAGAGAATTCCAGCTTGGAAAATGACTTCAAAACAGGAACTGTGATTAGAGTCCATGCAATAGATACACAGGATTTTTTTCCAAGGTTTTGCCAGTTATGGCTTCTTGGCTATACAAACAGAGATAAAGAGGAAGAGAGATGACTACTTCAGCAAACAGTTAGCAATATAAAGTTTTATAAAGACAGCATTGAGAAAAAAAGATGAAAAATGACCAAAGATACTGTGAGAGAGTATATTACAGAAAACCTTGGAGTTCAATCTTTTGGTAAGCTAAAGTGATGGCAAATGACCTGATTACTGAAGAACTAAACTGAAAAGCTTTTCAGGATTATATAAAGATGCAAGAACCACCAGAAAAACCTGAGTGAAAAAAATCCAGACTTTTTTAAGAAGATGGTTATCCATTCAAATGTTATAAGGAGAACTATTCCCTGATTCACTGTCTCTGGAATATTCGAATAAGGATAATCTAAGAATGCTGGATGTCTTTCTGGAATTCATGCTTTTGTCAGAGTAAGATTAGCAACTGTCAGCTTTACACCTGAGTTCAAACTATACGATTTTCTAGTATTAGATGTCCAAGAAGAATGTAACAATCTTTCTAGAATTAAGAAATGGTAAAAGCTAAACTATTACCCCAGCTGCAGGTGATAACCTATGGGCCCCCAATAGCATGCAGTTCTTATGCCTCTTGAGTTAGCATGCCCCGAAAGTATCATGTAGCTTCAATGTAAGTACTGAAAGCAGTATAGCTTGATAGTGCAGCACCACAGACAATTTCACTGCTTATATGCAATGCTGTGCCAACACACCTATAACAGTTAGGGAACTGACTTAACTCATGGTTTACTGTACTAGGAGACCCACAATGCAGACGCACCCAAACTCAATTATCTTATGTATTTGCCCAGTAGGGTACCTTTACCCACACATCAGCAACTTAACTTCTGAGAAAGACCCCAAAAGAGAAGGGACAGTTTCAAAAGCACTCTATTATTTCTAAGAATAAGAACAAGCCACATTATTCGCCAGAACACATTATAAGGAGAGAATTAAAAGGGGAAATGAAAAACAGCATGAAAAACAGTTACAAATTGCTTCTCAGAGCTCAAGCTGAGGAAAGATTACTATGTCACCCATTTTCAGCTACACTGAGAACAGAAACTGAGGTCTTGGAATCTCCCACCCACAACGCTGTAACTACCTAACTGTCCTCTGGCACCAAGAGAACACCTGAAATTACTTCAGAAGTCTCCCAGACAGCAGTTTAAGATGACTGTTTCTCCAAGTCATGCCTCCAGTTTCTTAAATAATTAGCTCCTACAGAGGTATCGACATTAAATTGTACACTTCTCACAAAACATGGAAGCTTAACAGGTTTAAAAATAAGTTTTAGTAACACTTATTAAAAATATCAAGAATTCAAATCTTGAAAATACATTTACTTTTCCTAATCCGAGTTACTAGAACCTGATCTGAAAAAAACCACAGAACCATAATTAGTTATCCAATTTATTTCCACCTACCAAACTTAGCGTTAACAGCCACTATCTGCAGCAAACTGACAAAACCAGGAAGAGATGTTAAAAGGTTACTGAGCAAGATAGCAGTGATTCTGTAGAAGCATATTCAGTGCCACCTTCTGCAACACAGAAAGCTGCCAGTGTTGGCTCTGCCACCTCCCAAAGAGCACGAGGAACTCGGCAGTCATTAAGATGCATTGTCCTCTATGCAAGAACAATGGGGAAAAAAAACCCAAACCTTTCTTCCTCTTCCCTGACAGGCAATAGAGTTTTAACATCCCAAATCTCATGCAGAATCAATTCTCAGATACAGTCCTTTGCACTAAAAGACAAACGAAAACCCTAAGCTGAGCGAGCCACTAAAATGGAAAGAAGGAAAGAAACTATTCAGTGTCATAAGCATCATAAGCCCACAGTCACAATCCAGGTATTACTAAAGTTTCCCCCCCCCCCAAAGTGAAACAAGAGGATACAACCTAAATTACTGAAAAACATGCATGAAATTCATAACCCTGAAGCAGCTAAGAAATACAGAAACACAGAGGAAGTGCAATTTTCATTAAAAGCATATATTCAAGCACAAAAAAATATTAATCATACCCTTCAGGTTATAGATTATATACAACCACAGACCTACACACATGCACATACTAATTAAAACTGCACATTGACTTATAGCACCCATTCCAAGCTTTCCCACAAAGAAACACAGAACCTCTTATAATCTTCTTAGCCGGTTTATAACGTTACAAATGTAACAGATGCCCTAAGAGGCTTAACCAAATAACTAAGTGGCTGTAAAGTTACCTGTTTAAAGAAAGTTCCTGGGCATGCTTCTAATTGGAGAGTAACAATCATGCTTGCCCAGGGTTCCCAAAGTGACACAAACCCATAATTAGTTAAAGAAGCTTCCTATCCATATAGTGATACTGATCTCCTGAAGCTGCAGCTTCAACACAGTATTTTTAAGCTCAGGTCACTACGTTTGCAATTCTAAGGTAAAGCTCGAGTATTGTATTTAAACACCATACCTATTTGGAAACCTGCTTGAGATAAAGTCACAGTTGAAAGGATAAATATACTTACTCCTTCAAGATCAAATTTCATTACGTTCTTGAAAATCAAAACCCAAAAGCAAAACAAACCACAAAATCCATCTGATGTGTGACACATGGAGAAGAGAAAGAAATGTGCAGCATGAAATTTTAAGGCAAACTCATTTCACAGAAAAGTCTTTCTATTTGCCTGTGCTAAAAATGTTTAGAGCCCTGTAGCCAAGTAAAAGGATACAGTCTTTTATCCAACATACTAACTGCAAAAGAAGTTATTATAGAATAGTCAACTGAAAGTCTGAATGAGCTAAACATTTACGCTATGCAGCTACTGTTTTCTGTCTGTTTATGCATAATCATTTATTTTTCCAATACTCTTCAGTACAGGTTGAACAAAAGTATTTTGTTCAAGAAAATAAATCAGAAATCTGTGACAGCAGGAACATTTCATGCACCACATTGGCAAAAGAACAAACCCACGAATTATTGTCAAAGGCCTATCATAAATATATTCATGTTGCCTGCAAATGATACCATTTATGATAAGGCCAGGAGATACAAGTCCTCATAGTGAAAAAAAAATCCCAAACCACTGCCATTAGTATGGTTACCTCTTAAAGCTACACATCAAGCCTTTAAAAAATGTTCTTGAGGTAGCCGTTCAATTTGCCTAACAAAAAGCTCACACCAGACTTCAAAGCCCATATTTGTCATCAGAAATTAACTCCTCTAATCACTAATGGATACATCTCACAAAAGAAATAAGCAGACACATGGTCTTAATCCTTTGAATAGTAGTCCCCAGTTGTTAGAGTATTTACAAGCCACTTAACAATACCAGCATTATGCTGCACCTCCAGAGAAGCCCACAAAGATAAAAAGGAACTTAATTTCTGTAGGCTTAACATCTTCACAAGGTGAACAGGGATATCAGTACTTAGTGGGAGATGGGAAGGTGGGTTTGCTTCATGCAAGCATTCCATGGTAAGGCATGACTCAGAAGAAAATACTACTTTAGCTCTTTTCAGCACCAAATCAGATTAGTACTCTTCACAGTAAGAACTATGCCTCTTCACTCATGTCAGTAACAAGATTTCAAACCACAAACAGAATTATTAGCTATTGAAATAACAGGCACTAAACTTTGACACTGTCATTTCATATCCATAACTGACCTTTTCATTCTTCTTTTCTGTGTCCACGGGCTGCTTTGTATTTTCCTTACGGACAGCATGTATTACTTCATCCTCAGATACATCAAGGAAAGACCGTCCATTAGGCTGTGTAAACAGTAAGTAAGAATAATAATTAATTTGGAGAAAGCAGACTCTCACTGAAATGCAACTATTTGATGACTGAAAAATGCATACAAGATTAATAAGTAAAGCAGACAGAATCATGGATCAGTGCACAAAATATCCACTGCAGTTCTGTATTTACCAAACACAGAAATGAGAAAGGAAAGACAACAAGTCTCCTCATTTCATTTCAACACTGTTCAACACAGAAATTGCTTCTCAGGAGGTAAATTTCTGAAAGTTACCAGCTTTCAGAACAGCTACAGAGGCCTGCAACAGTTCTGAAAACTGATTCAGAGCAGCTACAGTGGTATGTGCCATAAATTATCTATTAAATGAACACAATTACCACATTGCACCAGTTCAGCAACAGGCTGAGTTCTTAAAACAATTTCTACCTAACCAAATTTCTGCTATTACTACCTATGCATATCCCTCACAGCTCATTTCCTTCACAAGTTAAACTTCATAGTAGAACTTCATAGTAGTCAAACACGAAGCATGACTAAGCATGACATCCCATTGTTCTTTTCAGAGATTGTTGATTACAGGTACTACATTAGTCTACCATTTTCCCCTCACATAATAAAGGAAAGAAAATTAGCATGTCTTAATTAACACACAACGTTAAAACTCTGGCAGTAATTAAATTAGTCTTTAGTAACAAAGGCATACACCCTAGCCCACATATTCCCTATGCAAAACTGTTAATAATATTTTAAGTTTATTGTTAACAAAAAGCTATGACTGAATGCTATTCATGATGATTCAGATAAAGACTGAAAATTCAGATATTAAGCATACATAACTACTTCATAGTTAATTTCTTCAATTTCTTTTAAAATAAAGTCTAAACTATATTATCTTCAGTTATGCTTGTTACTAAAAACCTCAGTTATTTTAACTGCATCACACGAACCTGACTGCCTTTAAGTAAACCAAAGGCCATGTTACAAATTCGTGTGACTTACTCCTTCAGATACCAGATCTGAGCCTCAATTTAACCAGTACAGGTTTTTAAGCCTTGCCATGTTATATTATGCTTACAAATCACCCCTGGCATGACTTCACCACTGCGTAGCATAGTATTGCTTACTGAAGTTAGACAGCATGCCAACTTCTTATTTTCTAACTATTAATAGAAATAGAAAGATCAGGTCACCTAAACCTTCTTCTTCTGCAACAACCAGTTTAAACTAGACTTTTTCGTATCTAAGATGCAGCACATTTCCATGAGCATTCTGAAATGAAGAGTATCTCACAGATCCAGGTCCCAAAACTCCAAAAGTGCCCCCCAAAAAAGCTCCCTGTAGTTGATTCCACAGGGATACTGAAGACCTGATAATTAAATCTTGAAAAAAAATGCATTGCCAAAAATCAGTTCTGGAACCCATCTATTTTCTCCGTATTCTGCACAGCAATGTTATTAGTGGTGTGATGTCTTTCAATTCACATTGGTACCCATGACATTTAAGATCTTAAGCTGGAGACAGAATCACTATTTCTAAGTTATTTATCCATAGAGTTAGATAACAGATTGGTGCATCCAATACTGGACTTGTGTAAAAAATGTTTACAGCCAACTAACCTTTTTAATTCTGTACCTTGCTTTGCTTCTTTGCTCTTACATATATATATTAAATTGAAAATTACTTTTTTAATTCCTCTCATCAATTCAACAGATAAAAATTTTAATCTGTAATTTAAAAATTAAAACAAAAAACCTCCCATCTCTCTCTCGCTCTGAAGCAATAAACTAATTCATATCCATTAAGAACCCTCGGGAAAAATTCATCCACATGACTCCTTTAAAATGCTGTCTGATCATCTGATCATGTAAACAACCATTAGAAATAGGTTTAAACACTTGAACTTTGAGACATCTCTCCACAAATGTATCCCTGAATTGTAACAGTCTCCTTTTCAGTGGAAGCTTTGGACATCCATTTTCTGCCCACAGATGAATCATAGAATTTTAACAAAAATTCATATGACCATTTTTGGTTATACAAATTATAGTAACAGAGGGGGGGAAGAAAAAAAAGCTTCCTATAGTATTCAGACACACTTCTTCTAAAAACCAACTGCAGCTAAAAAGACTAAGTTTAAAACTTCATTGTAGTATCTTAAGCATCCACTGGCAATATGAATTCATTCAAATTGTGCAACTTATTTTTCGTCATTTTAATTTCCTCAACCCAAAAGCTACAGGGAAGGCGCAACAAGGCAGAACTAGTACTGCTAATAACACTACTGATTTCTGAACACATTTCTTGTGTGCTGATCTTAAAATTCCAGTATTTAAATAAAACATTCTCATATACATTCACTTGAAGGCATTAAGATAATCCACTAGTAGAGTAAGTTTTACTTAGACTGTTAAAATGAAAAATGCTGTTCTTTAAATACGGTACAGTGCAACAGATACCTCAGTTTCACAACTTGAAATTGCTGGTGTTTGAGTCTTACAAGGCTGTATTAACCAAAGTCCTTAGTTACACATTATAAAGATATGCCTACTTAAAACATCTTCGGCAAATGAAAGAATCTATTTATCAGTACTATTTTCTGTACGCTTCTCTGAAGAAAGAAACTTTTCCCTGAGCAGTGAAGAATGCTACAGCTCTACTTCTCCTGCAATTTGACAAGTAACATATACACGTAAACCCAACATGTGAGTATCAGCTGGAAGTATGGAAAAGTCTTTATAGAGTCCATTTTCAAGTGCAGCAAGCATAAACCAATCATAGCCCGAGAAGTTCCTCCAAGCAGATCCAGTAGGAAACTCTCTCAAAGGAATGCAAATGCTTTTACTAAAAAGCGTAGCCTCTGCTGTCCAGGGGTGCTGCAAACCACAACAAGAACATAGTCAATTTGGTATTTTCTGGATCCAGAAATAGATGGCATGAGTGGCTTTCTAAAGCCTTAGCACAGTATGTAAGATGGGTACTCTCAAATTTCTGTGGTGTTTTGCAGATTGTACACAATGCACATAAAACCAGCCTCACCTTTATCTACTGAAGGTTTGAGAAGCACAGCAATCATTTAGAATGGAGAGGAATTAAAATTAAAGCTGAAGTAATCTTTTGAAAGAAAAAGAAGTCTAAATGAAAGCTAAACCATTTCAGTTGGGTTTTTTCCCCTTCCTCAGCAAATAAACAGAATCGCATAGTTGCTACTGCACCCATCCAACACAATGCTATTCAACTAAACTTATTCTGCTAAAAATATAAGGTGAGTTGCAACCCACCTATACAGAAACTGAATAAAGCTACACGCTAAACAAAGCAGTAATACTCTTCCTCTGAAAGGGTACAGTGAAGAACATTTCTGATCCTGACTGCTGAGTTACGCATTACCTGCTGTATGATGAGCTCAGTAATTCTGTATTAAAGTAACCCTACAGGTTTTAATTAGACATCTGTAGTGTGCTCTTCAATGCTACAGGCCAGTTGCTCTAAGCTTTCTGAAATGCCCACAATGGACATCTAGACCCTGGCACAGCTAACTTTGTAGTAAATCTACTGATAATAGGTTTACTTTTTTCCCTTCACAAAACCTGAGTAACAGCACCATAGTATGCAGAAACACAAGCCAAAAATTACTAGGCAGCAATCAGTATTAATTTTTGCTGCATCTTTAGATTTCCAATATTACTTTGAGATTTTTTTATGTGAATGTTGGGAAACATGCTAATACAGGTCTCTGTGAACTCCTTTTAGAAAATGAGCATAAAACAAATCTATTAAACTTTGTCACCGATACAAACTCATTTGCACTGCAGTTAATGATTTCAGTTGGTACCTTTTTTTCTTGTTTAAAGGGTTGGTTTTTTTTTCTAACACAGAAATAATGAACAGAGTACTACAAAACCAGCTATAAACATATTAACAACACCAACTGACAGCTGAAAACCTATTTTACTCTTTATGGAAATATTTGCTCTTACATAGCCTTAACTTTGTTCTTGAACAAACCAAGCCTGAAAGAGCATGAGTATTTATATTCACCCAAAATGCCAGATAGATGAGTTCTATATAAAATTAATACAGAGTTTGCCTTTATGAAGCCCTGCACTACAGAGCATTGTCAAGTTAGCTGCGTATCTACCTCTTTATCTTCTCTTGAGGGAGGGGTTTTTTTAATGTCTTCAATGATGACTTGCAATAGCTCATGCTTTGTTTTCATACTGGCGTTTAAAGAAAATAAAACAAGGAAAATTAAATTGTTTCTAGGATTAGCCTTCATTTTCAAGAAAGCAGAATAGATCTACTAAATCTTGAAGAATTTGCTGGTCAAGATGGCCAAAAAAATTGCATCTTCAACATGCCTTCTCCAAAATGGAGACCTAGCTACACTGCAAAGATTCCGAATCACAATGCTTCCTCTTCTTGGTACTCAGCATTCAGACTCTTGCAACTTCCAGAATAAACTTCAGTAGTTCACTGCTCAAAGACAGATTGGTGCTGTACCCAGGCATTTTCTCTTCTTGTAAGATATTGTAGCCTTAAATCTCATTAAAAACCATACCCTAACTTCTCAAGTCTTAATACTGCTGAACCCAAATGAAGGTACAAACCCATTTTCTCTGCCTTTTCTGTTCATCAGGGAAACAATTCAGGTTTTATAGAGCAAGATATAATTAAAGATGCAGTTATAACAGGCAGGAGACATCTGCTGCACTTTCATTCCTATAATCCATTTGGACATAAATAGGATTACAAACATACTAACAATACAAAAGCTACAGAAGCAATCCTTTTGAGCCCCCAAACTACAACACAGTAAGACAGTTGATAATTTCTGCATTTTACTAATTTTCTCATTAAGTGCATGCATACTGTCAAAGAAGAAAAGTTCCCACATAACACGCTGAGGATTGGGAAAAAAAGGCAGGAATGATCGGTTTCTACAGGGCTGCTAAGACACAGATTTCCTTATTAAAGGAGATGATCCTTGCTGAAAAACTAAATCAGACATATTCCTACTGAAGCAAGCTCACAAGACTGACGTTAACATGTTCCACTGAAAAGACACAGTGAAAAGCCTTACTCAAGTTTGAATCATCAACAGCGTTTACGGGGCTTTACAATGATTCTTCCATTAGTCTACACCTGCCTGGACTGCAACTCCTGGCTTGAAATTCTATCCCTTGTTAAGGTCTCTACTACTTGATCCTAACCCTGAAACCACTCCAAGAAAAATAATAATAAAAACCTATGCTTTCGTGTAATTATTCTTTACATTAAAAAGCTTCTAAGAAGAAATGAGCTTTTTTTTCATCACTCTGGACTATTAACGAGTAATTTCCGCGTGTGCGCGCTGCTCCTCCAGGTTTCAAAGCAACAGAGTAACCCAGACGACACAAGACAGCTCCAGAGCGGACAGTCAGGACCCCCATCGCCCCCAGGGGCAAAGAGCATCCAGGTGAGCCGCAGGCGGTTCAGGGGAGGAGCTCTATGGCCTCCAGACGCCGCGGCCAGGCCTCCATCTCTTCTCACCAGTGCCTATTGCCAGGCAGAAGTTTCACCAAGCAGGGAGCACAGGGGACAAGGCCTGGGGAGAGGCACACCCGGCGCTCGGGGCCGCTCGATGAACGCGACTTCCCCCTCGTCTTCCCGCAAGGGACCCACCGCGCCCGGCCGGTGCCACTGCAAACACCGCCGCCGGCCCCATCCCGCCGCTGTCAATGAGCCTTTCATGCCCTCTCCCTCGCGGGCGCCCGGACGCGCCAGCCCCCTGCACCCCACCGCGTCCTTCCCCCGCAGCCGCGCGGCCCCCGCAACCCCTTCTCACCCGCGCCGTTTTCTCCGACAGCTTCTTCTTGTTTCGCTTCCTCTGCTCGTCGCCTTTCAGGTGCAGCTGCCCGGGGCCCGGCCCCACCGCCTTGCCCTGGCCTCCGCCGGCTGTCAGGCCCGCGCCCGCCGCCTCGTTACTCTTCCTCTCCGCCGCGCTCCGCGCTGCCTTCCTACGGAAGCCGCCACCGCAGGCCACGGCCAAGAGAAGCCCCAGCAGCCCCAGCCCCAGCGCGGTCGGGACCACCAGGGCGAGCCAGGTGGGCAGGCTCTGCGGGTCGAGGCCCAGCTCGAGGCCCAGCTCGGCACGCAGCAGGCCCAGGCCGCCCGACAGGACGTCCCGCACCCGCGCCGCCGCCTCCTCGGCCTGCTGGGCTACCGCCTCCTGCCAGCTCCCCGCAGCCATCGCGGTTCCCTGCCCCGCAGAGGCCCAAACCGGGCGGGGCGGCGAGGGAGCGCTCACGCTGAGCCCATGGCGGCCTCAGGAGAGTCACGCTCGCCCGCCTGAACCGGAGCCACCGGGAGCGCGTATGGAGGGGGATGACGGGACACGAGCGCAACCCCAGCGGGACCCAACCGCTTCAGCCCCGGAGGCACCCGGGTCTCCTCCTCTTCCTGCCCGCCCTCCGCCTTGTGCACGTCACCGCCCCGCCGAGCGCCCGCCGCAACGCGCCGCCACCGCCGTCACCGCGAGGCTGACGCCTGAAGGGCGGGCATGGAGCTCCCCAACGCCCATCTCCTCCTCCTCCTCCTCCTCCCCCGCCCAGCCCACCCCACCCCAGCCCAGGGCGGCGCCGGCCGCGGGGAGAGGGAGCGGGTGGTGCGGGGCAAGCGGCGGGGTGGCGC